>JAXQQM020090630.1:0-36549 GCA_034641835.2 Pinus albicaulis
CAGACCGTTAGATCTTGGTCTGGGAACAAAGATCAACGGTGGAGGTTGAGCGGCGTGACAATATGTGAAACAAGCGAACAACACATAAAACACTTGAAACCCGACGGAAATGAACGAAAGAGTGGGACCTAGTGGAGGCGGAGGGCGATTGAACAAGGACCGTCAGATCTGGGAGAAACGAACGGTCACGATCCAATCGCTCAATCGCAATCAGAGGTTGGAGCGATCGTCAATCGCAACACACCTTTTGAAATTTTTGATTGCGATTGAGAATGGGGCAGTGATCAAGCGATGACCGTCAGATCACGGGTCGAACAGACGGACAGGATTGAATTGGGAGATGGAGGGAAGGGAACCAGCGATTGAGCGCTGACCGTTGATCAGGGAGAATGGACGGCTGTGATTGAATCGGAAGGCGGAGAGAAGGGGATGTGATCGCGATCAGGCAGAGGGTGCGATTAGCGGAGGACCATTGATATCGGGTCCAGATCAACGGCGGGGATGAAATCGGAGGGAGAAACAGGAGGTGTGAAGGAGATGAAGCGATTGCGCGATATCCGTTGGATCGGCGGGACAGATCAACGGTGGAGAAGTGGATCGGAGGACCGCAATCGGGGCGGCATTGTTAAGACCTGCGATTGCGATCAGAGAGGGGTTGCGATTGGCGGCCCGCCGTTGGATCTTCAGGGTGGATCAACGGCCCGAAACTCGTCGCGGGACTTATATGTTTAAAACAAACGCATCGGGGTTTTCGGCTGTAACAAAGGAAATGCACCCGCCCGACGCTCCGATTGCGATTGGCCCCCAAGGCTTAAGCACTTGGCTTTGGGGAAGGGTCACGTGGGGAAGTGGTTAAGGGACTGGAGGAAAGGGGCTAGGCCTATAACAAGGTCGGAATATGGGTTTTTAGCCCTTTTAAATGGATTTTGAAGGCGGAAGAGGGAAACGATAGAGGGAGAAGGGGGAGAAAAGGGAAAACAAAGGGTAGGAGAAGAAATTAAAGGGGATTTTGGGGGGATTTGAAGGGTAAGAAGGGAAATAGAAGGGGAGACAAGGGGGGATAAAAAGAGGCTTAAATGAGGGGAAATAAGAGGGAAAAAAAAGGGGGCCTTTGGGCACTTCTTCACAGCGGAGAGGCTTTAAAAGGGGAAACAACAGAGGGAAAACCATCAACGGATAAAGGGCACAAAGAGGCTTCAAGGAGGCTGTATTTTCAGGGGAAAGGCATTCCTTGAAGACTCAACGATGATTTAGCCCCCCATTTGCTTGTAAAAAATTTCATAGGGGGGCTAACACGGCCACTTTGGAAGATATGCAGAAAATTGCAGTCAGTGTTGAAGCAAATTTGAATGACAAAAGAGCTAGATTGAGAGCTGAAAAGAAAGTAGTAATAAAGGAAGAGCCTTCTACTTCATATCAAGTGCTCCGCAAGGTGGAAAATATTATTGAAAGATTAACTCTTGATAAGCCCAAACCGTAGATCATAAATCCTAACTTCCGTGGTCAGCAGCAACCACAATTTAGGATCAAACAACGAGAGCAGCGAGCACAAGAACCGCTAGCACAGCAGCAGGTAAAGACACCTTTACAACAGAATTTTTTTGGTCCGGAATCAGATGATGAAGATAATGAGATAGGGGAAGAAAATCACTTCTTTACACCTGATGATATGCCAACCTTTATCACTGAAGATGAGGAGTATGCAGAAAGTTCAGCTGTACAAAAGGATGAGGATTTTATCTTGGCAAATGAGACAGCTCTTGAAGAAGAGTCGGATGAGTATCAGAGAGGTTATATGAATGCCTTGACAGCCCAGTAGCATCAATATTCACTTAGAAACAGAGATGTGCCTATTAATCCAATCCAAAAGAGAAAGGAAGTTTCAGCACCAAAGAATGATTCACCCGTGGCACCGAAGAAGGGAAAAGAGATAGTTGATCCCACTACTAGCAAGCCTCCATCAGCAAATGAAAGATCTAATCAGCCAATTTTATCGAGGGAGAAAGCTGAAAAGAAGGATGTTCCAGCCAAAGAGGTAGAAAAAACTTCAGTTTTTAACTTATAGAGTGAAATTGCTAAGTTAAAAGTTTCCATTCCTTTGACTGAATTGATGAAGAACAACAGCTATAAGGGTCAGGTATCTAAGATTTTGAATTTTGATCCAACGTCTGATATGGTGAATGTGGAAGATGATCAACCTAAGTTGATATTTGGGCCAGCATTGCATGGTGAGTCTCCAGACAGTGATGTGCCTCCTTTTTATATCAGCCTTAGATTGCATGATTTTGTGCTACACAATCCTATGTTTGATTCTGGAGCCTCTCCTAATCTCATGACGAGGGAAATCATGGAGAAATTGGGATTGGACATCACTAGAAAGTATCATGATCTTTATTATTTAGATTCCAGTAGAGTAAGATGCATTGGGCTTATCAAAGATTTGGTGGTCAGTTTGGATCAGATTCCTACTAAGAATGTTTTGATGGACGTGGTTGTGGCGGATATTCCTCCTAGATTTGGCATGCTTCTTTCCAAATCTTGGGGAGAAAAACTGAAGGGAACATTGCAGCTTGATTTCTCCTATGCTACTATTCCCGTGTTTGGTCAGATGAGGAAATTATATCGGAAGCAAAAGATGAAGTATATGATCACCAGCAAGGAGAAACCGGTAAATCATCCAATCAATTATGTACATACATATTTAGAGTCATTTTTTTTGTATTCAGATAGTTTCAATGATGTAAATAGTCAGTTAGTTGAAGTAGAGGACATTCCAGAGATCATCGATAATTTCAGAGAAGTTTTGAAGAAAGAGAGACAAGAACTTGAAAGTTCCGTTGAGCAATCAGCCTTCCGACAGCAGCAAAAAGTTGATGGATAACAAGCAGAAATAACAGAGCAAACAAAGTTTTAGCACTTGGAAGAAGATGAAGATGGTTTGTGGACTATGGATTTTGATGGTACAGTTCGAAGTGATGGTGCTGGAATTGGAGTTTGGGTACGCAGCCCTTTTTCCACCCCAAACAAGGTATCGAGTAATGTAAGGGTCTACTCTTATAAATTAGAATTTGATTGTTCAAATAATGAGGCAGAATACGAAGCTTTGATTGCTGGTCTGAAAATTATTAGAAAGTTGAATGCTAAGAGGATTGCAGTGTATGGTGATTCCGAATTGGTTATCAAACAAGTAAAGGGTGAATACCAAACTAAGCATCCTCGAATGCGGGCTTACCGAAATGCAGTTCTTAATATTTTGAAATTGTTTTCAAACTATACTTTGACTTGTATCCCTCGTATTCAGAATGGTATTGCAGATGCACTTGCAAAGGCATCAAGTAATTTGAAAATCCCAATGAATTCAAGTAACAAATTTGAAATCCATGTGAAGCATCGTCTGACTGTCCCGGACAATCAAAGATATTAGCAAGTATTTCAAGATGATGATGAGATTGATGAATTTCTGCAAAATGAAGGAAAATTCAAAGATACTTCAATTGATATGGAGCATGATGATGGTGGGGCTGATGTGCAAATAAATCAGATGGAAGTATTGTAGCTGAAGGATAATGTCATTCCTAAAGGTTTGATACCTTTAGAGGAACTCTTCGATCAAGATGACGTAGCTCGGAAACCAGCCTTGCGGCCAACCGAAAAGGGAGTTGAAGATGTGAACATTGGAACAGTTGAGAATCCAAAGATGGTGAATTTTTCCAAATCATTTCCACCAGAGGTAAAAGCCAAGTATGTCAGTTTCTTGTCTTCTTTTGCTGATGTATTTGCTTGGGACTATTCAGATTTGAAGACATATGATACAAACATAATTCAACACACCATTCCAATTAAGCCAAATTAAAAGCCCTTCAGGCAGAAATTGAGAAGGATAAATACAAAGTTGCTACCCTCAATTGAGAAGGAGGTGAATCGATTATACAAGGCTGGTATCATTTTTCCAATAAGATTTTCAGATTGGATTTCCAATTTGGTGCTCGTACGCAAGAAGACAGGTGAGATTCGTTTGTGCATTGATTTTAGGAATCTGAACAAGGTTTCTTTGAAAGACAATTATACATTGCCCAAAATGGATCAAATACTTCAGGAGTAGTTGGAGCATCTTGTATGTCACTACTCGATGGTTATTCCAGGTATAACCAAATTCTGGTCCATGAGGATGATAGAGACAAAATAGCGTTCACCACTCCGTGGGGAAATTTCCATTATGCTAAAATGCCTTTCGGTTTAAAGAATGCTTGTGCAACCTTTCAGCGCGCAATGGATATGGAATTTGCAAATGAGAAAGATGTTTTTCTAGTTGTGTATCTTGATGATTTGACAGTCTTTTCCAATTCTGATGAAGAGCACCTCTACCATTTAAAGATTGTTTTTCAGCGATGTAGAAAGTATGGTGTGTCACTCAATCCGAAGGAGAGTTTGTTTGCCATGGATGAGGGCAAACTTCTTGGTCATATTATCTCAAAAGATGGCATCCGTATTGACCCAGCTTGAGTTGAAGCTATTCAGCAAATTGATCTTCCCCGAAACAAAAAGGAGATTCAATCCTTCAATGGTAAGATGAATTTTTTACGCCGCTTTGTGCCTAATCTTGCTGAACATCTAAGGGAGATTACAAACATGCTTAAGAAAGATAGCATAGTAAAGTGGACTGAGGAGGCTATAAAGTCTTTCAATTTAGTGAAGCTAGATCTTTCTTCAGCTTCGGTTTTGATTAGCCCGGATTATACTCAGGATTTTATTTTGTTTTCATTTGCTTCGGAGCATACTATGGCAGCAGTATTAATGCAGAAAAGAGATCAGCATGAAAAACAAATTGCTTTTTTCAACCATACCATAAAAGATGCAGCCTTGAAATATAACATCATTGAAAAGCAAGCTCTTGCTCTTGTGAAAGTGTTGAAATATTTTTGGGTATATATTCTGCATTCTCATATTCTTGCTTATGTTCCTAATGCTACTGTTAAGGATGTTTTAGTACAAACGGATCCAGAAGGGAGATGAGGCAAATGGATTGTTGCCTTATTGGAGTATGATGTGGAGATAAAGCCTACAAAGCTTGTCAAAGGACAAGGGCTGGAGAAGCTAATGGCTGAATCAAATTTACATGCCTTGGACGTCAATCTTATTGCTGCTATGTCCGAGGAGAATGAGGAAAGTTCATCAGTTCAGGTATCAGAAATCTTTGTGTTTTCTCCTTGGTATTCAGATATTGTATATGTGCTTCAAAATTTGTCACCACTGCCCAGCATGGCTAGAAACAAAAGTATAACTCTAAAATTAAAGGATGCTAAGTTTTGTATTTTGAACAATGCACTTTATTGGAAAGATCTCGGTGGTGTTTTGCTGATTTGTTTGGTGAAAGAAGAAGAAAAGCAGGTAATGGAGGATTTTCATAAAGGAGATTGTGGCGGTCACCTTTTTTGGAAAACAACGGCCAACAAGATTTTTAGAGCCAGATATTATTGGCCGACACTTTTTGCTGATGTGTATAAGACTGTCAAAAGCTGTCATGAATGTCAGATTTTTGAAGGAAGGCAGAAATTGCAGCCTTTGCCGCTTAAGCTGATTGAGGTAAGTGCCCCTTTTCAGCAGTGGGGTTTGGATTTCATTGGTGAGATCCATCCTCCTTCTTCAGCTCAGCACAAGTGGATCCTCACAGCGACAGATTATTTCACGAAATGGATCGAAGCAATTCCCACTAGGCAAGCTACGGATGCGGTAATAATTGCATTCCTTGAGAATAACATTTTGTCTTGTTTTGGTTGCCCGAATAAGTTAATTACTGATAACGCAGCAGGTTTCAAATAAAAAAGGATGGTTGAGTTTTGTGACAAGTATCACATCACTTTGGGACACTCAACCGCTTATCATCCACAAGGCAACAGATTGGCGGAGTCTTCCAACAAATATTTGGTCAACATCATTAAAAAGTTGCTGGAAGTAAACAAGAAAATTTGGCATAAGAAGTTAGTCAATGCACTTTGGGCCAATCGAGTGAGTCAGAAGAAATCCATTGGTATGTCCCCCTTTGAGTTAGTATATGGAGTTGACACGGTGTTTCCTACCTCTCTCGCAGTTCCAGTGGTCAAACTTCTACAGGAAGCTGGCAGTGAAGATGATCATATGCAAAGAAGAATAAATCAAATGATCCATTTGCAGCAGACAAGAGAAGAATTTTTTCAAAACACATTCAAGCTGCAGGAGAGAATTAAGAAAATATATGAGAGAAAAGCGAAGGCAGAAAAATTTCAATTGGAAGAAGTGGTGCTGAAATGGGATGCAAGGAATGAGGAAAAGGGTAAGCACGGTAAGTTCAAAAATCTTTGGAAAGGACCCTTTAAAATTGCTGCATATCGGGGTCAGAATGCTTTTCTTCTGAAATAGATGAACAGGGAAGATTTTCCAGGAGGGCCGGTCAATGGTCGGCTGCTCAAGAGATATCATTTCTAAGATGTTTTCTGTTGTTTTACATTGTCATTGTACATACCAGTTTATTTCAGTTTTATTGCAAGAGTGTGCTGTGATATTTTCTTCAGTTTGGGGCCCGAGGTGAAGGCTATAATTCTGAAGAATGATTTCAGCTTTGGTTTGAGTTTGTCAAGTCAGGTCTTTCAGTCATTTTGGTTTCAAAATTGAGTCGGTTTGAGTCAAGTTTCAGTCAATAAATGAGTCAAGAGTCTTGTGTTGATTTGTCAAGTTATCGACTCCATAGCCCAATGGACGAAGGCACTGCTTACTCTCCCAAAAATCTATAGTTCTTGGCACCTCCAAGGAGCTACCATCCCCATTGGAGCCAATGTTAGAGTCGGTATCTTCATCCCTCAGTCAGAGATCAAAATCTATTTCGTTTCATTTCATTTTAAGTGTCTCATTCAGTCCAGTCAGCTGCATTCCATTAGGAGCATGGATCATCTGACGGAAGGGTCTTGTCAATCATATCCCTCATGTCTTGTACCTTCTGGCCTTGGTCTTTTCATTAAAATTCATCAAAAGCATTTACAGTCATTTACAGTCATGTTTGATCTTAAAGTTGGCAAAAAGTCATTTTTAGATTTTTTTTAGTCTCATTAGGTCTAGGGTTTCATTAATTTGGCCTTCAAAATGTCTAATAATGTCAGCAGGCACATGAGGGAGGTTTGAAATAAGTTTTCATCGCAAAAATTTCATTGTCATAATGCTTGATCATGATTCTTCTTCAAAACTCTGTTTTGAAGAAAAATCGTCAATTTTATCTTTTGTAATAAATGTAATGTAATTTTCAAAGTTTCTTCAGTTGTAAAGTTCTTCAGGCACAGCCCTGGTCGCATTTTCCAAATCCCATGCCAGCTATCCCTGCAAAGACAAACAAGAGATTCATCATCAGTTCAAAAATCAAAGGAAACAAGCAAAACAGAGTTATTCAAAAAGTGTCAAAATTCAAACATTAGAAAGTGGGTTTCTTCAAATCAAAAATCAAAGTCTATGGCATAAAAGATATTTTTGTGTTTCAATAATTCATTTTCATACCAAGAGTTAGCATTGAGCAGAGAAAATTGTGGAGGAGGCGAAACAGTGTTGGAAGGCAAAACTGTGGTGAGATTGACAGTCGCGGCGCACTCGGTGTGGGGCGCAACGCATAAGCCAAACGCGGCACATAGGGCTATTTTTCACCATGCATTTCTGAATGGTCACGGTGCACACAAAGAGCACGATGCACTGGGTTGTGCGCGCGGTGCACAGGGCCAGAACACTTAATTTCTTGCCATCTCTCTCAAATTTCAAAACGAATCCGCCTCCTATGTTTCCAAGTAAGTTTGTGAGACTTTGAAATTTCTATTAGCCAATGTTTGGGTTTGTTTGAAAATGGAATATGAGAGTTTGAATGCCAAAACAATAAACCCTATCCTCTTGTTGAAGTGTTCCCTTAGGGTTTTAAAATTGGTGTTTTAAAAGTAATTTTGGTGCCAAACTTGTTCATTCCTCACTATTTATTCCTCCCTCTCACTGTTAATATTATCTTTACAGTCCTCCCCTATTCCCTTATATCCCAAGTCACTCATTCCTAAGCCCCATTTCCCTATCCATAAATCATTGCATTTCCTATCACTTTCCCTTTCCATCTCATTTGTAAAAAATTCCCAAACCCCAAGTTTCCCAATTGGCTTCCCCTACACTTCAATTATCTCTTGATTGAAGTCTATTTTCCCTTTGCCCTATATCATTACAGTCCCTCCCCTTTGACACACATTTGGCACTAAAACCAAAACATCAAAATTCTCATACACCTTGCATGGACACCATGGAGACAGACACTGATACATCATATGAAAGAGATAGTGATTCTACCACTGAGTTGCATGCACAAAGAAGGCCTCGTAAAGGTGGCAGACATGTGAGAGAAGAGCCCACCTCATTGACTCAATTGCAGGCTTTCCCACTTGAAATGGCATGTTTTCGAGAGCATTCATGCTATTAGTATTGTGAGATGATTGCTAGGATTCGTCATCATCAGGAGTCATTTATTTTTATTGCATTTACATGATGGTCAGGTAACTCCATCTGGTGTAAATTTCACTTTGACACCGGAAACCATCTCTCAAGAAACAGGAATACCGAATGTGGGTGAACAGTGGAAAAAAAGATAGAAGGTGGACAGAGTGCATTATGAACCATACATCAGGCCTAGCTATGTGAGACAGCTCAGTAGAGTGTTCCCATTCTAGTTTCTAAAGGAATCTTATGCATCTCTGATGAAACTCATTATCAGATACTTCAGTTGTGAGGGCCGTTTTTCACGCCTCTATGCCTACAACATCCGGTTATTGATGCATTTCACGAGAGTGAGGATGATGAACACTCCTTATTTCATGTGCCACAACATTGAGAGGATGACTACTCTTGTGCAGAAGAAAACTCCCTGTTAGACTCGGTCTTGTCAGTCCTCTGCCAGAGTCAAATTCACCAAAGTTCATTTCTCGTCATTTGTAGTCATTGATGTTACTGTGGTCCAAAAAGAGTCATTTTAATTCTTGAGTCCAAGGTTTTGTCTTCAGAAGTGCTTCAATAACATGTGCAGGCCAGAGGAAGGTTCAATAATTTTCTTATTTCAAGAGTTTCATCATCATTAATGCTCAAGGATGATTCTTCTCCAAAACCCTGTTTTGGAGAAGAAATTGGCAAATTAATTGTTTGTAATAACCATGTAATTTTCCGTCTTGAAGATTTCAAATGCAAGCTCTATGTCACCTTGCCAAACTTCATGCTAAATATCCCTGCAAGCAGACAAAAAGATATTTATCATCAGTTAAACCAAGAGGAAAATCGTGAAGGATGAAAACAGAGTTAGGTGCAAAATGTCAAGGTCTGCAACATCAAAATGGGTTTTCAAGAAGCAAAGGTCAAATTATTTGCTATGAGAGATATGTCATGTTTTAATAGCCCAGTGATACATCTAAAACATCAGTGAAATCAAAGAGAAAGTTGCAGGATAAACGAATTTAATGTTTGAAAGTCGAAATTGTGTTGAGTCGGGCCGCGCGGCGCATACAAGGAGTGCGCGGCGCATACAAGGAGTGCGCGGCGCATAGGATGCGCGCGGCACACCGAGGAGAAATTGGCAGTGTAATTTTACACACGCGTGACGCATAGAGTGCGCGCGGCGCGTTGGGCATGAGCACGGCGCGTTGAGCCTTTCAGCCTAAATTCATCACTTTTTTGTGATTTTTCAATTCAAATCGGCTCTTTCGCCTCCAAGCCTTAGTGGGGGATGGAAAAGTTTCGCACTTGACCACAAGCTGGACGATGAAGATGCATTGGTCTTTAAGCTTGTTGAGCCCAAAGGATTTAAGCATCTTGAAGCAGTGTTGGAGTCATGTGGCAATGATCTTGCTTCTGCAATCAAGAGTTGAATGAGCTCCAATTAGGACGTGAAAGAGATTCAACTCCTTGCAAAAGCACAGCAGATTCAAGCATTGTTACACATGTTGATCAAACCACAAAAGGAAATACAGATATTGGCATTCCAGTTGAAGAACGGGTTGCTAATGACCATGTGGGAGGGGCTGCTGCAGCCATTCCAGTTAATGGTTCTGACTGGGTGGAACTTCTTTTGCAAGAGATGCAGAATACATCTGATATAGATGATGCAAGAGTACGTGCTTCGAGAGCATTGGAGGCACTTGAAAAGGTAATAGTTAGTCTCATGGGTTCTATTGCCGAGGACTTGCAAGAGGAAAACATGGTGCTGAGATAGCAAGTCGAAGCTCTTTCTCGTGATAATGGCATTCTCAAACGAGCTATAACTATACAGCATGAGTGGCAGAAGGAACATGATGAAAGGGCCAGTGAATCACAGAATCTGAAGCAGATTTTATCACAGTATCGAGAACAACTAAGGAAGTTGCAGGTAAATAATTACGCTTTAACACTACACCAGGGGCAATGCACATCACACATCTCTATAAGAAGAGATAACAGAGTTTTTGCAACAGCTGGTTGGGATCATAAGGTTCGCGTGCATATCATAAAGGGAAACCACTTGTAATCTTGAAATATCACTCGGCAACGGCATGGCACAAAATAATAATGCCAAGTGGCAACCTGGGACTTAGGTGGCCCTTGCACAGCAGAGAAATAGGAGCGTACTGTCTATTTATGACTTTAGTTAATAATTTAAAGGGATACACGATACAACTCTTGCCTTTTCATTGGTCATCGGAAATGTTCAGCTGGAATAGTGAAATGTTTTCTGTCTTTAGAACAGAGGCATGGTTCTTTTTCTATTTTTCATTATTTTAGTTGAAACAACTCCTTATTCTCATCGATTTGTTATCATACCTCTGAGTCTATATATTGTATTGAGAACCATTTGTAAAGGGGGAGAGTTTTGGGAAATGGAGGAGAGATAACAGAGAGCTTCATTGTACAGCTTTGACAGAGGAATAATGGAAGGATGCAGCTCTGGTTCATAAGATCCCTGTGGTGTGAGTTTAGCGAATGTTTTTTTTTTCTTTTTGTCTCATATGTATCTCGTTATGTTTTTCATTTCATTCATAATCGTTTCAAGCTGAAAGCTTTTGCAGTAAGAGAGGTAGAATCCAATTTATTGCTCTGCCTTGCGAAGCGTTCAGGATTTGTGTATTTTCTTCTATTGGAAAGGATTCATTGTTTAATTCCCTTTTCAACTTTATTCAATAGTCTTTACATTCCACATTATTTCAAATTTAATTGTTAAACTTCACTCCTATCTTGCCTTATGGAATAATCTGTGCCTTTGATTAAATCTCTGCTCTTGCTGTCTTTGCCCCATACAACCCAAAAAACCCAGTCATTTATTAAAAACCTCATTCATATCTATTTACTAGCCTAAAATCAGTTTCCCATTTTAAGTCATCTCACACCTTATTGCTCATTTTATCGAGATTGACTGGAGAGAGCCCTCTCCTGTCCTCGTAGGGCTAGCTACGAGGCTAAGCTTGGTTTCATGTTGCCTCGAGTTTTTCCTTCCTCAGCCTGAGGCAGATTTGAGCGCTAACATAGTGGCGACCATACTGGGGAGGTCTTCCCCGGTAAAGGATGACAAAGTTCCGATCTACTTGCTGATGGTGGACAGCGGTCAGACACCGCAAGGCTGAAATCGTTCACCTGGCGACTCCAGCTCGATCCAGGGATTTCAGTGTTCACTGATCCATTCATGCAATGGTAGGGTATGTGGCAAACCCTGCTCTTTGTGAAGTTGTAAAAGAGGTTAGAGATCAGTTAGCAGATTTTGAAATTGATGAAAGATTTTTCAGTGTCGTGCTTCAATGTTTGAAATCTCCGAAGTTTCCTCTTGAAGCTAAAACTCGTGTCTGCGAGTTAGTTGTTGAAAGGTTTGAGAAGGAGATTCAGTATTTGAATGATCAAATCCAATCATATGAATTCCGAGATCCCAAAAAGTTTTTGGAAACTCTCCCTCCTTCAAAACAAGAAACAATAGAGCTGCCTACAGATGTTTGCATTGACAGTGTGCAGCTAGAAGTATGTATTGCGGAGTTGGGGTAGCAAACCGAGTCTGGCTTTTGCGATCCCATTGCAACGTACATGGAAATTTTTTTCGGTTTAAATGATAGATCAAATCATGTTTTACATAACCAGACTCATTATGTGCATATATGGCTGCCAGCAATTACATCTGTGTCCTGTTGGAGGCACTCTCAAGCAGCATCCTTGTCACAGTTACTTGAATGGTTGATCTGGCATTACAGTATTACTTTATCTATTGGCTCTGCAGAAAAGTAGGGTAGATTTTGTAAATAAATAAGCAGCCAAAAGGCAGCATTTCGTTCCATTTTCATTACAGTTTTAGTTTGAAGTTTGCCGAGTCAGTTTTTCAATCATTTCAGTCAAGTTTCAGTCCATAAATGAGTCGAAAGTCTCATGTTGTCTGTCGAAATAATGATTCCATAGCCCAATGGATGGAGGCACTGTCCGCTCTCCCAAAGATCTGCTGTTCTTGGCACCTCCACGGAGCGGCAGCTGCCATCCCCATTGGAGCCAATGTTAGACTCGGTCTTGTCAGTCCTCCGCCAGAGTCAAATTCACCAAAGTTCATTTCTCGTCATTTGCAGTCATTGATGTTACTGTGGTCCAAAAAGAGTCATTTTAATTCTTGAGTCTAGGGTTTTGTCTTCAGAAGTGCTTCAATAACATGTGCAGGCCAGAGGAAGGTTCAATAAGTTTCTTATTTCAAGAGTTTCATCATCATTAATGCTCAAGGATGATTCTTCTCCAAAACCCTGTTTTGGAGAAGAAATTGGCAAATTAATTGTTTGTAATAACCATGTAATTTTCCGTCTTGAAGATTTCAAATGCAAGCTCTATGTCACCTTGCCAAACTTCATGCTAAATATCCCTGCAAGCAGACAAAAAGAAGTTTATCATCAGTTAAACCAAGAGGAAAATCGTGAAGGATGAAAACAAAGTTAGGTGCAAAATGTCAAGGTCTGCAACATCAAAATGGGTTTTCAAGAAGCAAAGGTCAAATTCTTTGCTATGAGAGATATGTCATGTTTTAATAACCCAGTGATACATCCGAAACATGAGTGAAATCAAAGAGAAAGTTGCAGGAGAAACGAATTTAATGTTTGAAGGTTGAAATTGTGCGGAGTCGGGCCGCGCGGCGCATACAAGGAGCGCGTGGAGCATAGGATGCGCGTGGCGCACCGAGGAGAAATTTGCAGTGTAATTTTACACGCACGCGACACATAGAGTGCACGCGGCGCGTTGAGCCTTTCAGCCTAAATTCATCACTATTTTGTGATTTTTCAATTCAAATCGGCTCTTTCGCCTCCAAGCCTTAGTGGGGGATGGAAAAGTTTCACACTTGACCACAAGATGGACGATGAAGATGCATTGGTCTTTAAGCTTGTTGAGCCCAAAGGATTTAAGCATCTTGAAGCAGTGTTGGAGTCGTGTGGCAATGATCTTGCTTCTGCAATCAAGAGTTTGAATGAGCTCCAATTAGAACGTGAAAGAGATTCAACTCCTTGCAAAAGCGCAGTAGATTCAAGCATTGTTACACATGTTGATCAAACCTGTTGGCCGGATAAATCGTTCTTGCGGACAAGACCGATCTCCCTAGTGTCAGAAGACAATCTAGCAACAAACGAACAACTAAGTTTGTCTTTCTCTAGATATATTCGTTTTACAAATAAATGTTATGAAGGTGTCGATCCTACCTTAGATCCAAATGCTTATTTGTAGTCGCAGTGCTTCCATTGCATCAATAATCCTTCGTCGCAACAAGGGCCCTTTTGTCACAAGAAAATATCATCTTTCATTGATCTGCAATCACAAAAAAGAAAATATCAATAGCACCTGTATAACAAATAATTATAAAACATACCTATCATAGTGATCAAGGAATCTATGAAATAAACGATCAAACGACAACTTATTGAAATAAACAATCGAATGACAATTTATTGAGAAAAACAGAACTTGATTGTATTAATCTTAAAATATACAGAAGAACCTTACAACCTTAGCCTTGATGTTCGAAAGGTCTTCCCGGGGTCCGAAGCAGGAATCTCCTCTACTTTGATAAGTCTTGCACTCTTCCTCCAGAAGCATAAGAGGTATGTGATCTTTCCTCTCAAAAGCTCAGCAGAAGGAAATCTAAATCTCAACAACACTTCAACTCAAATATTTTACCCATCAAAATATTCTTCAATCCTCCATTAGTTTAACTTCTCAAAACTTAACCCAAAAGGCTACCCAATGCCTCCTTTTATAGAGCAGATGAGGAGGTTAGGATTCCACCTTTAAAGGGATAGAACCCTCCTTCAAAGGGATAGGTTCCTCACATCAAGGGATTAGTTCCTTAAGGTGTGGGATACATGCACCTTACTAAAGCGTACTCATCCCCAAAAAATCTCATCTAGAACCTTCCATAATTGACCAAAAATCAACTTTTTCACTTTGATTTCGTGCGTTTTTGACTTTACAGGAAGTCCGCAAGCATAACACTGGAAAATTGCGTTCTAGAACGCAGTTCCACTTCAAATTACCTGTGTACCCTAGCTAAGAACGCATGTATGTCTCATATTAACTGCGTACCCAAGGCTTTTTTGAGTTTTAAGGGTTTTTCCTCTATTTTTAGGGCTTGGAATGAGGAACAAAGGTTGTAAGACTTGCAAAGGAGGTAAGTATGAGTGTCAATGAGCTCATACAGTCAGCAGAATGTCAGGGTGACATTTTTTAGTGTAACAGATTGCCCCCTAAAGTGCGAAGTCTGGAATAGATGAAGATGAAGTCTGTCATATATGAAGAGTGAAGTACTTTATCATTTCAAGGATCATCTTGTGGACACCCCGGTCGGAACCTGTAAAAACATTCAATGCAAAATATATATATATGTAATCATATCATCGCTGAGGTAGGCATTCCCATACTCAGATCAAAAACTAACTAGAAACTAACTCTAAATTGTTCTGATACAGGAATGATTTTGAACACATAACAGTATAGACATATGTCGACACAGCATGGATGCAACCATCTGTTTATAAATAGTCCACTGTATAATAACAAAATTCCTCGCAGCCTGGATGGTGGAAACTAGATCCATGGTCTTGATTTCCGCATCTCGAACTAGTACGATTCTATCCATGTGAATAAATGTGTTGAAGTCGAACATGGTAGAAACCACTTGATTACCAGTCAATGATGTGAACTGCTAACAAGTGTGAGAGAAACCACCAATAATGTCAATGGCTCTCAAAGTACCCAGTACAATCCATGAAATGTGAATAAATGAGCTGAAGTCGAACATCTCACGGAATTATTTGATCGAAGGTCAATGATGCAACCTGTCGTCGAAGGCGAGAAACCTGCCATTGAGGCATACAGATTTCAAGGTACTGATGATTTCTGGATCAACTTCCTAGATAATGAGTTGTCGTCGATAGAAAGTAATCCGTCATAGGCAAGCCCACAACACGAAATCATAGATCAAGTTTTGAAAATATATTGGCAAGGACTGACTCAGGGATGGTCAAAATGGATGACATATATTTTGCAGATGAATGGTTTGTTTTAGTAATCCTCTTGAACACATAACGACAACTGCGAGATGGTTTGGTGACAATTGACCCAGCCCAACCTTTGAAACCAGCCAGAGACTCCAGCACCGTTTGATTAAACAGCTAAGGCAGGAACTTTCCCAACCAGATAGAACAAAGCTGTCGTGTTACAAGAAGTGGTGTTATGGTTTATAGAAAATAATCAATGTAACAAACAGGCATCGACACTTCTCACCCCTCATTCTGGCTTTTACCTCTTTATTTTGGCTGGCTGAGATTAACATTTGCTTGGTATAAGCTCATCCCGGATGGAGACCAACATACTAAGTTGAACCTAAGAAAGAGATGGGATTTGACCAGCAATATTAGTCACTAAATGAACATGAGTCTAGTGGAGCTTCGGGTGTTTTTTCAATTTTAGGGAGTCAGAAGAAAAAACTTAAGAAGACTCCATGGGGGTACTTTTTCGTAAATTTAGTCTCTCGAGCCCGAAAAAGGCAAAAATAATGCGAGAGAGAACTCTATTGACCGTAATTAGTCAACGTATACCTTTTTTCATAAATAGTCCATTTCAGTCCGTAAAAGGGGTAAACTTATACTGAAGGGACGATCATTCATTTACTTTAACGAGTTCGAATAATCAAGTGCTCGGAAATCTTTTCATGTTTAGAGAGTCTGAAAAGGGCTTAAAAGAGGACTCCATGGTTTCGCTTTTTCTGTAAGTTTTAACGAGTTCGAAAAAGGGATAAAAATGTACTCAGTAGTTTCACTTTTTCTGTAAGTTTTAACGAGTTCGAAAAAGGGATAAAAATATACTCCTGTGGCCGAATTTCAATTTAATTTACGAGCAGGAAAAGACGGAAAGAACTCGGCATTTTCATGTGTTTTACGAGAATGAAAGATAGCAAAATAATCTCGGGATTTTCATGAGTTTAACGAGTCTCGAAAATAACCGAAACTGACTCAAGATAAGTTTCATTTTTACACAAGCTTGAAACAAAGAGAAAACTGTGCTTGATGCCCCCTAAGCGTAACTGCTAGAGCGCATGCCCCCCCAGCTTCATTTCATTCAACTAAGTACACTAGTAATAAATAGCTGGATGGAATGAAGGTTCTTTTACGAGATCATATGATAGACCCGACCTAAAAACTAACCTAAATATATTACTTAACATTTATGAGGTCTATTCAAAGACTCGACTCAATTAAGGGAGGATTTGTTTCATTTTTTAATGAGCTTGACACAGGAAAAGAGCTATGCTCATGGCAACGTGTTTCATTTTTTAACGAGGTTGACACAGTAAAAGGAACTTTCCTCAAAAACTACTTATTTCTAATCTACCTACATAACCTACTGATTCATTTTTTAATGAGGTTGACACAGGAAAAGAACTGTCCTCATACCTAATTCATTTTTTAATGAGGTTGACTACGATGAACTATCCTACGACCAGTGATTCATTTTTTAACGGAGTTGACACAGAAGAATTGTCCTCATACGATTCATTTTTAAATAGAGGTTGACTCGATACTTGAGGAACTAACCTGGAATGATGATTCATTTTTAACGAGGTTGACACGAGGAAGAACTATCCTCATACACATTCCACATTTTTTAATGAGGTTGACTCGGTAACAAGAACTATCCTCGAGACAAAGCGATTCATTTTTTAATGAGCTTGACACAAAGAATTGGCTCTTTGATGCCCCTAAACATACTTGCTAGAGCGCATACCCCAAACTTCATTTCAAATTTCAATAAATTACACTAGTAATAAATAGCTGGATGGAATGAAGGTTCATTTACGAGATCATATGAAAGACCCGACCTAAAAACTAACCTAAATATATGACTTAACATTTACGAGGTCTATTCAAAGACTCGACTCAATTAGGGGAGGATTTGTTTCATTTTTTAATGAGCTTGACACAGGAAAAGAACTGTCCTCATACCTAATTCATTTTTTAATGAGGTTGACTCAGTAACAGGAACTATCCTCTGACCAACTGATTCATCTTTTAACGAGGTTGACACAGGAAAAGAACTATCCTCATACCTGATTCATTTTTAAATGAGGTTGACTCAGTAACAGGAACTATCCTCAGACTAACTGATTCATTTTTTAACGAGGTTGACACAGGAAAAGAACTATCCTCATACCTGATTCATTTTTTAATGAGGTTGACTCAGTAACAAGAACTATCCTCGGACAAAGGCGGTTGTTTTTAACGAGGTTGACACAGGAAAAGAACCGTCCTCAGAAACTATTTATTCTAATCTATCTCCTACTCTCTACAATCTACCTATTGTTTCATTTTTTAATGAGGTTGACACAGGAAAAGAACTGTCCTCATGGAAGCTTGTTTCATTTTTTAAACGAGCTTGACACAAGAAAAGGAACTATGCTCTCGACTAACTGATTCATTTTTTAACGAGGTTGACACAGGAAAAGAACTGTCCTCATCGCCAACTGATTCATTTTTTAACGAGGTTGACACAGTAAAAGGAACTATCCTCAAATTCACTGATTCATTTTTTAATGAGGTTGACACAGTAAAAGGAACTTTCCTCGGTCACTGATTCATTTTTTAACGAGGTTGACACAGTACAAGGAACTCTCCTCAGACTCACTGATTCATTTTTTAATGAGGTTGACACAGTACAAGGAACTATCCTCAGACCCACTGATTCATTTTTTAACGAGGTTGACACAGTACAAGGAACTATCCTCACTCACTGATTCATTTTTTAACGAGGTTGACACAGTACAAGGAACTATCCTCACTCACTGATTCATTTTTTAAAGAGGTTGACACAGTACAAGGAACTATCCTCACACATACTGATCATGGCTTCCAACAGGAAGAAACACATGTCAATGGACACACCTTGATCATGGCTTCCAAGAGGTCTTCATCAGAAGGAAGAATAGTTCTATGAAAGGAACACATGTCAAGGGACTCAAAAGGGATAAGAACATCACGTTCAAATAATCCCATAGAGTTTTCCATGTCAATAACCGGATCTAAGTCATAGGAAGTCGAGCAAACAGTGAGAGGCTCGCTTACATCGGTAATTGAAAACATGGGACTAGTTGCCACATAATTAACCCGTGGCGGGGTAGATACCACTTGCGTATGAGGAACATTCAGGGATGTCGGATTATTGGTAGTCGAATCAAGACTAGGGAACGGAAGTTGATCCACAGTCACAATATTTCCATTGTGAGGGAAAGACATAACGCGAAAGAGTGTCGATACGACAGCTTTCATTGCATAAACATAGTCTCGCCCAAGGAGTAAATTGAAATCCAAGGGACCTCGAACTACCATAAGATCAATACAGACAGTTTTACCTTCCAAAGTAATAGAGAACTTCGGAAGGATCCCTAAAGGTTCACTAATGGTTCTGTTAAAAGCTTTCAGATTCTGTGTAATAGGCACAAGCTGAGGGGAACCCAAAGCTTTCCAAGCAGTTGAGGATAAAATACTAACAGAAGCACCTTCATCTACCTGTGTGCGGTGTATGTCCCTACCACCAAACTTCACAATGATTTGGAAAGGGATGGAGGAAGGAAGACGAGGTTCTATCAATCTATTCCAATCAAAGGAAAAGACCTCAGTACTTGGAGGGGGTTCTGTAGAAAAAGGTGAAATGCCCCCCGGCGTAGAAGAATCTGATGTAACAAGAAGAACCTGAGCGGTATGAAGTTCACTCTCTATAGGGAGAGTGGGATCGACCGAATGTGAAATCGAATCGACCACTTGATCAACTAATAGATCATCAACCTGAGTGATATGAGTTTCACTCTCCAATGGAAGAGTGGGATCGACTGTACTTGAAACTAGATCAATCACTCCGTCAATTGACGGTAGGTTGGGAGAAAGTTTACGGTAACCAGTTGGAAGTTCTTGCTGTGGGACAGTAAGGTTTTCCAACAATTTTGAGGCTTCATCCATGTGAGGGCAAATGTGAGTTTGATGAATCCCTTTGCATAACTTACAAGGAAACCTAACTTTACCCTTTTTCCCAGGAACCTGACTATCACTGGTTGATGGATCAACAAAAAGTTGATGAGATTTTTCTGACCATACTTCCAAGACCTTTGGAATACCAGGACAATTGATAAGGAAGTGGTCACCCTTACAAAGCCTGCAAGGGTATTTTGGTTTACGATGCATGTTGGAGGTTTCCTCAACACAACTAACATTTACAGCCATGGTTGGTTGGTTGACTTCTTTCTTATCTTGCTTCTTCTTCTTCTTCTTCTTCCCTTTCTTCTTCTTCTTAGCCACCTGGTTACTAGCGTCAATGCTTTTACCAAGCGAAGAGGAAGAAATGGAGGAAGAAATATTAGGCGAAGAAGGTAAAGGGTCAACAGAAGGTTGGTGATGTTGAGATGGTGAACTCTGTTGAGGTGAAGCATTCGGTTGAGGTGGAACAATTGGAGTATTCGGGGCCAACGAAGTTGAAAATAACCATATCGGTAAACCTATTGTAAATCCAGGTAATGACAATGTAGCCATATAAGGAGGACCAACATTTCAAAAGCAAGGAAAAGTACTAGGATTCTCATTAAAAGGGGTTCCTTGGTTGGTAAATTCCGGAACAGTTGCCATTATATTCAACTTCAGTGAATTTTATTAATAAATTTAAAAACTAAAATTAACAATTAACAATTCACACCTAACAATTAAAATTCACAATTCACACCTATGGTCTCAAAAAGTAAAAACAAACAAATTAACATGCGCTATCAAATCTAGGAGTCAAACCACACACAAACAGTAACTTCCCGTACTAAAAACACTAGTTGGTGATGAAATCCAACATCGTAGAATTTAATATAGAAAGGGCGGTTGGAACAGTTACCCCGACAACCTGCTTAATGAAACAGACTGGCACAAGTTTCTTCACAAAACCATCTCGTGTGAAGATAACCCCCCAGAGAGTCCAAGTGAGTCTAGTCGACGTCTGCTCCAGGTACAGTGGGATCTTCCCTCCACCGTCACCTTAGGAAAGAACCCTATAGATTATGGCCTCTAAGGTTACCAACAGAAACAAATATACCTGGGGGAACAGTCTATGATCCGATACACATGCAAGGGTAGAGTAACAAAGCTCAATCCCCTTGAAGGCTCCTTGACATAATTCAAGGTTTACCGACAAGTGACCCCAGGCTCCTCGACAATGGTCAATCCGAGGTTTACCGTTTTTAATACGTGTATATCTGCTATCGTTCCCAATGAGGAAGGATTGATTACCTCACTGGTTTAGATATGATCTCGTGCTTGACTCCTTTAGGAGGAGCTTCCCAGAGCATACATGCAACAATTGGAATTTTTCCTACCGCAAGATCGACTACTTGTTTGTTTTACTGTCTTGGAGAGTTAACTAAAACCTATTCCAAGACACTAGCCTAAGCTAAATTGGTGGAAAGAGCCCTAAAAATGTAAAAATTACTAGATGAATTTTAATTAAGCGCTGTGTTATTTAGGTTGTTATTACTCAAAAGGGTAAATGGATATGAAACCAATGGTGTTATGACCCGAACCAAAACTGAATGCAATCGAATATGATAATGTAATCTTTTCAATTCGATGAATCCTAACTAAAGTAGGGAAAGAGTTTCCATTTACTTCCAACAATGCAAATATTGATCACTAAGAAAAAATATAACAAATTCTCTAATGCACTAATTTCATCAAGAAAAACTAATGCAAATCAATCCCAAAACAATTTTTATATTTTTGTGTTTTTTTTTTTTTTTTAAACAAGCATAAAAACATCTAAATTCAAATCAAAGAAAACTAATCTAAATCTATGATTGATTTTTCAGAATGTAAACTATGCAGTTGTAATCTATGCACAATTCACATGAAAAGTATGCAAATGTAATCTATGCACATTTTTCATTCATATTCTAAAAATGAGAATTCTAATTATGCAAATGTGATCTATGCAAGAGAATTCTCAAACACAAGATGATTCTAATGTAATCTAAGAACCAATCAAGTGGAAGTCAAGAAAATCGGGTGAGAGTTCCAAAAATCAAAAACACTCAAAGGCGATTAACACTCATAAGGGAATTTTTTTTGCAAAAACAAAAGAAAAAAGATGCAAAATTGTGAAAAGACTGAGACAAACCTTCAATTAATGACCAAAGGAAATCAAATTAAGAATATCTCAAAAAAGAGACTCAAAACACCCAATTAACTTAATGGAGATTGATGAGATGAAGAATTTGCTGAAAGAAACTTAGAAACAAGAGATTTTTGACAGAAAAATACAGATCTGGGTAGATGCTAAGAATCCTAAATTAAATCTAAACTAAACTAAAAGAAGAAATCAGAAGTTTTTCAAAAATTTTAACAGGATCCGCAGGCTCCCAGAAGTAACAGGTGCGGTCCCGCACTGTTTACTTAAGGAAAGTGCGGAGACGCCCGCACTGTGTGTCAAGACAAAGTGCGGTCCCCTGAAAACTTCAAGAAAAACATAAAAGATTTCAAAATTTTAAAAACAGATAAAAACTAAGCTACCCAGGCAGATATCAATCAATCAAAAACTAGGAAAAACTTTTCCTCAAATCAAAACAAAAGAGAACCAAAAAACAAGTTCCTTTCCCCAGCGGAGTCGCCAATTTGTTGGCCGGATAAATCGTTCTTGCGGACAAGACCGATCTCCCTAGTGTGAGAAGACAATCTAGCAACAAACGAACAACTAAGTTTGTCTTTCTCTAGATATATTCGTTTTACAAATAAATGCTATGAAGGTGTCGATCCTACCTTAGATCCAATGCTTATTTGTGGTCGTAGCGCTTCCATTGCATCAATAATCCTTCATCGCAACAAGGGCCCTTTTGTCACAAGAAAGTATCATATTTCGTTGATCTGCAATCACAAACAAGAAAATATCAATAGCACCTGTATAACAAATAATCATAAAACATACCTATCATAGTGATCAAGGAATCTATGAAATAAACGATCAAACGACAACTTATTGAAATAAACAATCGAATGACAATTTATTGAGAAAAATAGAACTTGATTGTATTAATCTTAAAATATACAGAAGAACCTTACAACCTTAGCCTTGATGTTCGAAAGGCCTTCCCGGGGTCCGAAGCAGGAATCTCCTCTACTCTGATCAGTCTTGCACTCTTCCTCCAGAAGCATAAAGAGGTATGTGATCTTTCCTCTCAAAAGCTCAGCAGAAGGAAATCTAAATCTCAACAGCACTTCAACTCAAATATTTTACCCATCAAAATATTCTTCAATCCTCCATTAGTTTGCTTAATATCAAAACTTCTTGAACTTAACCCAAAAGGCTACCCAATGCCTCCTTTTATAGAGCAGATGAGGAGGTTAGGATTCCACCTTTAAAGGGATAAAACCCTCCTTCAAAGGGATAGGTTCCTCACATCAAGGGATTAGTTCCTTAAGGTGTGGGATACATGCACCTTATCAAAGCGTACTCATCCCCAAAAAATCTCATCCAGAACCTTCCAGAATTGACCAAAAATCAACTTTTTTGGTTTAATTTCGCGCTTTTTTAACTTTACAGGGGTACCGCAGGCATTACACTGGAAAAGTGCGTTCTAGACCGCAGTTTCTCTTCATATTACCTGCGTACCCTAGCTAAAAACGCAGGTAGGCTTCATATTAACTGTGTACCCAAGGTTTTTTGAGTTTTAAGGGTTTTTTCTCCATTTTCAGGCCATGGAATGAGGAACAAAGGTTGTAAGACTTGCAAAGGAGGTAAGTATGAGTGTCAATGAGCTCATACAGTCAGCCGAATGTCAAGGTGACATTTTTCAGTGTAACAAAACCACAGAAGGAAATACAGATATTGGCATTCCAGTTGAAGAACGGGTTGCTAACGACCATGTGGGAGGGGCTGCTGCAGCCATTCCAGTTAATGGTTCTGACTGGGTGGAACTTCTTTTGCAAGAGATGCAAAATGCATCTGATATAGATGATGCAAGAGTACGTGCTTCGAGAGCATTGGAGGCACTTGAAAAGGTAATAGTTAGTCGCACGGGTTCTATTGCTGAGGACTTGCAAGAGGAAAACATGGTGCTGAGACAGCAAGTCGAAGCTCTTTCTCGTGATAATGGCATTCTAAAACGAGCTATAGCTATATAGCATGAGCGGCAGAAGGAACATGATGAAAGGGCCAGTGAATCATAGAATCTGAAGCAGATTTTATCACAGTATCGAGAACAACTAAGGAAGTTGCAGGTAAATAATTACGCTCTAACACTACACCAGGGGCAATGCACATCACACATCTCTATAAGAAGAGATAACATAGTTTTTACAATAGCTGATTGGGATCATAAGGTTCGCGTGCATATCATAAAGGGAAACCACTTGTAATCTTGAAATATCACTCGGCAATGGCATGGCACAAAATAATAATGCCAAGTGGCAACCTGGGACTTAGGTGGCCCCTGCACAGCAGAGAAATAGGAGCGTACTGTCTATTTATGACTTTAGTTAATAATTTAAAGGGATACAAGATACAGCTCTTGCCTTTTCATTGGTCATCAGAAATTTTCAGCTGGAATAGTGAAATGTTTTCTGTCTTTAGAACAGAGGCATGGTTCTTTTTCTATTTTTCATTATTTTAGTTGAAACAACTCCTTATTCTCATCGATTTGTTATCATACCTCTGAGTCTATATATTGTATTGAGAACCATTTGTAAAGGGGGAGAGTTCTGGGAAACGGAGGAGAGATAACAGAGAGCTTCATTGTACAGCTTTGACAAAGGAATAATGGAAGGATGCAGCTCTGGTTCATAAGATCCCTGTGGTGTGAGTTTAGCGAATGTTTTATTTTTATTTTTGTCTCATATGTATCTCGTTATGTTTTTCATTTCATTCATAATCGTTTCAAGATGAAAACTTTTGCAGTAAGAGAGGTAGAATCCAATTTGTTGCTCTGCCTTGCGAAGCGTTCAGGATTTGTGTATTTTCTTCTGTTGGAAAGGATTCATTGTTTAATGCCCTTTTTAACTTTCTTCAACAGTCTTTACATTCCACATTATTTCATTTGTTGTTAAATTCACTCCTATCTTTCATATAAGATGTCCAGGCACCTTTGGATCAAATCTACACTCTGCTTTGAAATATTTGCTATCTGGCTAGAGAAAACCAGTCATTTATTTAAAGACATCATTCTTATCTATTTGCCTAGCCTAAAATCGGTTCCCATTTAGAGTCATCTCGCACATATTGCTCATTTGCTGAGGTGTGGAGAGAGGCCCTCTGTCCTTGTAGGGCTAGCTAGCAGGCGATCTGGTTTGATGTTGCCTCGAGTTTTTCCTTCTGGCTGGCGGTTTGGCGCTAACACTATCCGAGCAACATGTAGCAAATATTAGGTCACTGTAAAATTTGAGATCATTCTTAGCTGGCTTGGATTCAGGGTGTTTCATGGAGGATTCCTTTATAAGTTCACTACGACTCCTCAGGGTTCCTCGGAGGGACACCAATGCATAATCTGAGGTGAACCTTCACATCCGTATGAAGATCAGGAGGCAGAGACTATTAGTGTGCCGACATATGTCACTTATCAGAGAGGCACGAGAGGATTATTTGTAGCAGCTCGACGAGTACTATCTCCACCCGGGGTAGAAGGGGTCTCGTTTCCATCATCAGAAGCACAGGTATAGGTACAGATACAGGACAGAGGAAAGAGGCCTATGCAGGATGAGGGCCCTTCAGGAGGCCAAGATATTGATTTTGTACTCATCGATGAGGATTTGAGCTCTCCAAGCTCAAAGTTGAGAGAGACCATTCAGGAGCAGAAGGCTGAGATAGACACATTGACTGAAAGATTGCAGAGAGCTCAATGGGTCATAAACTACTTGGAGCAGCGGAACAGACAGTTGGAGGATCAACAAACAATCATGGAGTTGCAAAACATCCGTGAGAACCAGCAAGCTGCCCAAAGGAGCCAAACCGACATGACACCCATTGAGCGTGAGATTTGGCTTGAGAGGGTCAACATTCATCTTGAGAAGAAGTTGGAGAAGGAAAACAAGGAGAAGAACATGCTTAGACACATGAAGAACCATTATTGGGCGCGAACTCATGTTTGCAAAGCGAGGATCAAAATCCTGAAGGCAAGGCTAAGGAGGGCACTAAAGCGTCGCAAAATGCATGATAGGCTCCAAATTTTGGCCGAATATTATTTGGCCAAAAATAGTGCTTGATGAGGGACCTTCAGCCCAAATTTCAAGAAATTTGGGAAAAATTTTGTCAATTTTGAATTTTTTGGCCTCAAAACAGATTTTCCTGCTCGACATGTAGCGCCACTTGGCGCGCGCTTATAATTGGCAGCTCTTATGGAGGAAAAATTTACATTTTTTGACTTTTTTATCAAAATTTATGCATTCCTATGGATTACCTAAGGATTTTGACAAGTTTTGGGTTGCCTAAAGGGTCAAAAACACCCTAAAAATGGTATTTCTGCCACTTTTTGCACACACAGGAAGCAGTGTTGGGAGATTGGATTTTTGAAGGGGAAAATGGCAACCAAATTCAGAAATTACACTTGGGTTGGAAATTATACAGGAAAATATTTCCAACGAGCTATCCTGCGCTCAATTTGGACTTCGGGAAGGCCCTGAAAATCAGCCTCAAACTTGTGCTACGCATAGAGATTTTAGGCGCGGCGCATAGGGAAATTTGGCCTATTTTTCACTCAGCAGCTTAGAATTTCACCTAGTTTTGGCTAGTTTGAATTTTTCATGTAAATCTTGATGTAAATTGATGTAATTTCATGAATTTGATGTAATTTTGGCACATTTTTACTCATTATAGTAGATTCATTCACAAAAAAGGTGAAATGTAAGTGAATGAATCAGTTTCCTATCATATAGAGGCAAGTTGTTTCATTGCCTATTTTTCAGTTCTTAGTTTAGATATGGTTGAAATAGCTCCTAGAATGGTGAGCTCGACCCCTAGAGGCACGGGGAGGATTTAGGCTTGTCTATATCATGTAATTCATCATTCATTTTCAGGGTTGGACACTTGGGATTGCTTGGCACTTCATTGTACATTTCATCTCTGCAATTTTGGTAAAGGAATAGACCAGGGTTTGCAGCACTCTTTGGGATCCATGTGGCTCTTTGTTTTTATGGTGTGTTTCTCTATGTGATTTTAAGTTCACTGATGTTTATGTGTATCAATTCCCTTCTCCTTTCTTCTTAAATTAAACAAATGAGTGATTAAGGTAGAATTCATTAGATTGTTGTGCTCTGCCTTGAAATTTTGTTTAATTTTTCATGTTTTCATCTGTTTGAAGAGGATTCTTGAAAGCCTCTTGCCCTCTTCAGCTCCTCACCGGTCTGAACCATCCATTCATTCAATTCAAAGCATCAAAAAAATTTCCTTCCTTGCCCCAATCAGAACTCTGCAAAAACTAGCCTCATCCCCGGACCCAAATTTGCCTTTCCCTTTGATTCCAACAAAAACCCCCAAAATCAAATCAAATCCTTTCACTTATATACCTAGCCTAAAATTATCTTTTATTTCAAGTCATCTCTAGCCTTATTGATTATTTTTGCTGAGATTGACCTGGAGAGAGCCCTCTTCTGATCTGGTAGGGCTAGCTACCAGACTGAGCGTGGTTTGATGTTACCCTGAACTCTGCCTTCCTTCAACCTGAGGTAGATTTAGGCAATAACATGTTCCTCATAATTCTGATGTTCTTCATATAATGCCAATTCTTGAAAAATATCTTCCCCCTCCTGCAAACACGCCTAAGGAGTTCCAATATTTTCTCCTCTATTCACAAAATCATTAAAATTATGGAAATTGTAATGATCTTCCAGGCTTTCAACATGTAGTTCAGTTTTTGCAACAGATTTTTGACCAGAATATTTAGAATTCTTAAATTCTTGTGTTGCAGCAATACGGGAATCCTCTGACACCTTTTGAAAATCCGTGTTCCTCTCTAAATTTAGATTCTCTTGTAAAGTTATTCCAATGCTTTCTTGACAGGCTCCCTTGTCTTCAACAAAACTTGTTCTTTCTAAATGACAGTAAAAATTTCTACAAGCCCACATTATCTTCAATTTCCTGTGCATAAAGAATCATCATCTCTAGAGTGCAAGGGTTTCTCTCCTTGAGATAAAAATTCAAGACAACAAAAAGAGCCCTCAAATAGTAAACCATAGCTACAGCTTCAGGAGGTCGAATTTCTTTTGGCATGTTGAAATAAATTTTTTGAAATCTCCTATTAAACTTAGCGATTTATTCATTCCTCTGCCTCTGGATAGAATATAATTCTAAAACGTGTTTTTCATATGACTTATGCTCGCCCCAATATCTAAGAAATATATCTTAAAAACCTTGCCATGAACTAATTGAACTTAATTCCAAACATTGGAACCATTGCTAAGCACCCTTTGTTGCAAGCTGGAAAGAAGCGGATTGCTAATGAGGTAGAATAGTATCACCCAAAGATGATGAATCCTCACGTTTATGCCCGGACTGTGACAGATTATCTTCAGGAATTGTAATGCAACATTCATCTCTCCTCTCATATTTAGGAGATAAAGTTGTGTCAAGATCAATAATACAATCAGAAGAAAAATCTTATTTCTCCAATAAATAATGTACATTTTGGGCCTTATAATCTTCTAAGAGTATAAATCAGGAAACAATATTCTTGATATGTAAGGGAAAATAGACCACCAAACTGATAGTGAAAAATAAAACTTCCTTTAAAATATTCAAACTCTGATATCTGTATTTTCCATGGTGCTTTCTCATTTTCTTGCCCGCAGAATTCCTCATCTAATGAAACTTTCATCAGTGGAGTCACCAGGTGAATAATAAACAACCAAATTTGTATCTAAATATTATTCACCATCAAGAAATATATTTCAATACCCAGGGAAAAATAACTTTGTGCCTTCGTCCTTGGCAACGACGCCAGAAAATGTTGTATCTTAAGAGACAATCCCTCGGTTGTGAAAGGAATCAATGCTTAACACATTTTAAAAGTGTGTCACATAAATAATTTTATCATGAGGTCTCAGTTCTATCCCACTGGAAACAAGTTTTCTAAAACCCTTAATGATCTGGAATAATAAAAGATTATACAAAGCCATTGGGTGTTGATATGTGAATGGAAAAGAAGAATTGCAGGGGGAACTTAAAGTAAAATGTTGTAAACACAGAATATATTACTTTTAAGATTCAGAGGAAATTCATGGAGAGAGGGTAAATTCAAAATAACATGTTGTAAACACATAATCTAATACTTTAAAGCTTCATAGAGAGTTTTTGAAGAGAGGGGAAACTCGAAATAATATGTTGTAAACACAGAATATATTACTTTTAAGTTTCAGAGAGAATTTGTGAAGGGAGAAGAGATGGAGTGAAGGAGCACTTATTAAGGCTATTTAAATCTTACTTAAAAATGTAAATCAGAGACTAGTTGCTTCTTTACTTCACTTCATTCAAGGAAGAAACCACATCAAATGGCATAAGAAACAAAAATGACCATCAACAGTTGCAGGAAACTTGCAGCGTCTTTCATTCACCCATCAGAAAAAGAAGTACAAAATGTAGTCCCCAAGAGGTCTACAACTCGGAACCCTTCCTATCTCTTTCTCTCTTCCTTAAATAGAAACAAAAGTAGTTTGTAACTACTCGAGCTTCTTGAAACTCCTATACTGCCCATAATTGTTAAACTACTTATTACATTGCAATCGAAGACACCATTGTAGCATCGATCTTAACAAAGAAAACAAAATAACACTTGGCATATAATCCTTTTGCTGAATCTGATTTGTTGTTGATGTGTCTCCTTCTGTTTCAGCTGTGATGTCCTAAGAGTCTGCATAAATGCATCTCCACCCAACTCTACCCATGCTTTTGTGTTTCGAACACTATCATCATGTCACCTGCTACCTGGCTCTGCCTCTTCTGCTTGTGCTTGTTGTGTTCCGTCTTCTCTTATCCTTTTCTCTACGTCGGGTCACATACCCGAGTCTTTCTACCCATGTTCAGACTTTCTTCCATTATCAAGGCGTAACCACTTTTAAGGCTTCTGCACATAGTGTCGGGTCTTTTCCCACCCGAGCCTACTCCCATTTTTATCATGTTTATTCATAAATCGTCGCAAGACTTGGACTTGAAATATATTCTATTCACCTCTGAAGAATGCATCGCGTCCGCTTTCTATTGCACTTTGGCGTTTCACCAGTTTTATGTTATAATCCTCCTTTTCATCCTCCGATGCGATTTAACACAGGAAATTCTTTACATCCATATTTGAAATCGTTTGGAGTTCACCTTTGAAACTACATCACATCCGGGCTCTTTATCAAACTTCGCAGGTTTTAAGAATTTTGTAATATTTGTGATTTCTCTATTTTGCAAATTGCCCCGAAAATGTTATCGCATGCGATGTACAATATATTTCGCGTCGCTTCGCCACCTCCCGTGTTTATCGCATCGCAACTTAAATCTCTTACTGTGCGAAGACTTAGCAATAAACACAAAAATCTTCGATGTGCGATATGCACCAACCATCTTCTATGATATGGTTCGTCCATCGCTCGCTATCATTTCTGCGACTTGATCCTCATTGTCCATCTTTGCTTCACTCTGATTTTCCAAATTGACCCGTGCACTCACGAATTTCTCCATTTTAAGACTTGACCCGTTGAACTGCATGTGCCCTTGTGCACTACTATGAACGCAAACTAGCCTGAATATGCCCGCACGTTCACGACTCCTTCACGCCTTTGCTTCTTTGGTTTTGGTTCAAGTGCACATGTGATGATGAATCCTCGCTGAGCTTGTGGTTATCCTTTCGAGCATATTACAGGTCTTCTTAAAATTTTAACAATTGTTCCTCAATAACCTTGAATTTCTCATAAACTCTCTTGACTTTTAGATGAGTCAAATTAGGCTACAACAAGAACAATCATCAAAAAGAGGAAGATTTGACTGCCATAATACAAGAGGACATCCAAGGTGATCCAAATAAGCAAGTGAACTAGGGGCATCACAACTATATTGTCATATGGTTCTAAACAGTCATTAAGTTGTAGAACACACTCTTCTCCAACAGTACTTGATACAATCCCAGTCAAAGATATTTATCTCTCATATTCAGGTACATGTCAAAGCATGTATTACAAGTGTGCACATGATTTTATCTGTCATATTGATGTGTACATGGCTCCATTGGAATTATTCCTATACTTGAAAAAGGTTTTATTTTTTTCAAGTAGAGTAAGAAAGTGAAAAAGAAAAAAAAGGGAAAGAATAAAATCTCAAGTGAAAACCTCTTTTGAGGCGTCTGATATTGGCCTACTGATTGAAAATATCCATGAGGCAGTCATTGGGTTGAAACCTCCTGGGTTAAAAGATCCTAGGTGAAAACCTCCTTTGAGGTGCCTAGGCAAACCTTATAGTTGAAAACCTCATTAAGCTAGCTACTAGGCCTTAAAAAAAACCATATATCTCTCTCTAATGAATGCATGTGCTCTCCAACTTTTGCAAGAAGAAAAACATCAAGTTGGCACAAAAAGAAAATTTGGTCAACACCCTGGTCAAAGGCAGTCAAACTTGTACTTCCTCCTCCTGTGCTCAGAAGCTCCAAAAGGACCTCGAGCATATTATCACATATAGCTTTAGACCAGATTCAAAACCATCGAAGACAGCTTCAATAACCATATCAGCAGCTTCAATATCACCTGCAAAAAAACAAATCAATGGCAAGGCTTAGGTATGAAATAATATAACCCTTTATTTGAATCTATTTTAGCTTAATAAAATATTAAAAAGTGTGAGAGATAAAGTTTTTTATATAGCCCAAAATAGTAGCAGAGCAACCTCAACCTTATCTAGAAACTAGCCTCACTTTTTCCACCAAGAAGAGGAACAAGAAAAAAGTACAAAGGACTTGAGAAAGTGGGTAGTAAGAAGCTCACTGTAATGGAAGACAAGGAGTACCAAGGGGTAATCAAGGGTGAACTCAGTTCACAGAAAAAAGAACTGTTAGTTTATTCTGCATGCAATTAAAAACAAAAAACAAAAAAGAATAAAATAAAATAAATATGGATCCACCACCTCTTGGCAAGCAAAATAGATTTTCTTAAGGCATCTGAGGACCTCCATGAAGCAACTACGAGAATAAATGCAAGAAGAATAGAAAGAAGACTAACAGGACGAGCAGCACATGGGCTAATAAACAGAAAATGAAATAAGCCAGCATGCCGGAAGAACCATAAGGCAAGGAGGATGAATAGGTTGCTCAGAGGATAAGCAATAGTTTCAATAGGGGGGTGATGATGGGTCTCTAAATTAGACATAAATTAAGGCCCATCTAACCTTTCTTAGACTCATCTACCTTCCTTATGCACATGAAAATATATATTAAATCTCTCCTTATGCACTTAATAATGTTTTCTTATGCTTTAATATTGTCTTAGGAAGGTTTAAAGGTAATTGCATATTTCTGCCTAATATTGGTTATTTTTGTAGAATATTGTGATAATATTGGGCATATTAAGTAGATTTGGAGAATGAGATAATTTAGGGACTTGCTCCCTGCCACTGGAAGATCAAGACTAAAGAATAAATTAGCAAAATGTCAGGCAATTATGGAGAAATCTTGGAAATATTCAAGGGATTTGTCCACCCTCCTTAACTCTCAAAGGAAGCCAAAGGATCCTCATGAGATCCCCTCCAGAAATTTGAATTCCAGAGGTAGCCAAACAACTCAAGACCAAGTGTGGAGCTTTAGTATTATCACTATTCATACTACAAACATTCAAGTTAAGATTACACCATATTTTTGCATTTTTTTAAACATGAATAATAGTCATAAACAAACGGAAGAATATTCAAACTAATAATGTTCATCAAAGTTTCAAGTTAATAGTGTTGATGAAATCTAGGAAAATAAATTTAGAACATTCAATGAGATAAGTGATTTTTATTAAGCATAAATTTATATTTTTAACATGATTTTCTAACTCTAACTCTAGAATTTGTATTTAGCAATTATGTCATAAGGCATTCTCTTTTAGAATAACTTCCCTCCGAGGCACCTATCATCACTCTGCCCCGTTGGATTATATGTTAGACAATTGGTGGATGTTCAATCGTTGGAGGATCAGAGGCTAAAGTAATTGGAAAGAATGGTTATTAAACCCTAACCCCCTTACATTTTCTTACAAGGTTTCTCATGGTCACTCATGCTAACCTAGAGTATTTTTTGTATTGGTTTAACTCTTGCTCGCTTCTATGCATTTTGACTGACATTTAGTTGCTCTTTTTAAATGTTAAAATAAAAGTTGTTGTATATGATGCAGGAGGGTTTGTGGTGTTGATTTCTCTTCCCCTTCTAGATTTTACAACTTGATGGTAAGATTCTCGTTCTAGGATATGGTTAATTACTAAATGTTCTTAATTCTTCGCCAACACAAGCCTAAGGGTTTTCCCCTTTTCTTGTTTTATTTGCAGTTTCTCTCAATCCAAGCACTAAGATGTGCCTCAGGTAAATTATAATTTCCTTTTATTTTCTTAGGGTTTTAAACAATAGAGGTAAAAAAAAAATTTCTTCTTCTACTACAATTTTCCAATAATCTTTCTACCCTAATTTGTTTCTTTCCAGCTTGTTTGTTACAAAAATAAAATATTCAGAGGTGAGTGACTTTGTTGTACCAATCAAAGGTTTTTCTCAAAATTTTCCCTTTTCCAACCTCTTGGCTCATCTCTTCCCTTCCAGACAAGGTTTTTAGGTTTTTCAAATAATAGTTAACATTATGTGAAGAGGAAGATTTAATTTATCCTCCTTCTGAAGGAAAAACTATGGTTGTCAACTAATACTATGTTGATGGTGTTGAATCCACCAACATTCATGGGATATCCCCAATATGAAGTCCCAAATAGACCTCACACCATTTGGTGTAGGAGTCCCATCTGGAACAAAGACCCAATTGCCTTATTCTTAAAGATATGCCTGGGCTCTTGCTGTCAACAAGGGAGAGTGATGCCAATGTGCTTTCGCAAGGTAAGGGGGTGCGCTTGGTGAGTGTATGATGGCAAGTGTGTCAAGGTTATTCTACTGCAAAAGGGGGGAGAAAGAGGGGTGTTCCTCTAAGACAGAGCTAATAGTACCACTCAGGAAGAGACATCTGTGAACTAAAGGATTCCTTATAACATCTAGCGGAATAGTCCACAACGGATGCGATGGTCATTAAACACAAAAGGTTACGAAAGATCTGCCAAAATTCCTGCATAATAGTGCACAGAGACATGAAAGTGATTATGCACACAGTGATATGATAAATTTTTGTCTTATATCCTGTGGAATATCCACAAGGATGTGACAACAATTGCAACCATTGCAGTGCGTTCTCAACAAGATAAGCACTAAAATAACCGAAATAGTTCAACAATGTTAGTACATGTGAAAAGAAAACATGAGGTACAAATATCCACAGAATAGTGTTACAAAAATTCATAAGTCATGTGTGAAGAACATGTTGGCATTGAAAGGATTTCATTATTAAGTAAAAGTTCTGAGACACATATATATAACAAACATCAATAGCTCCAATTATGGAGCATTGGAGCCACTCCTTGCTCCATAAAAGAACTAGATATTCTCTCTATTGCTTTACTGGTGGAGCCAAGGTGAAAAAGTCATTTGCTCATAAAATGAGGGAGTATATATAACCAAGGGTGACTCTTTGACAACCCTCATGACCATTTAACTTCCCATGACTTTTCCACGTACACAACTCTTTACATTCATGTGTGTCCTTTTGACTTCCACTTCACAATACCTTTTTTTACAATGGATATAATATACAATGGTGATGTGGCGACATGACCACTCATGACATGACACTGCTGACATGGATTTCTTGATGGCATGGCAATTTCAGGCCATTGTTTATGTTGAGAGTTAAGTGTCTTCATGAAAGAGCTTTCCTTCACTCCTCTACAAGCCTTAGTGATAGGGAGTCTTCAATGATCTCAAGTCTTGAAAGTGGTCGCAAACTGGTGCCCTTTTTCTTTCCCTCGATCAATCATCTTGTAAGTTTAGACACAAGAGTGTCTTTGAGAATGTTTTCCTCCTTCCCTTATTTCTTCATCATCTCATCGTGATTTAATGGAGAACATGTTCTTGTGATTCACTCATGATAGGATGACATCAATTCAAAAACCCCTAGTCTAAGATGATGTATTATGATCCATAAAATAGGCCCAAGATAGGTGGTAGGCTAGGCAAGGAGGCTTAGTGACTTTGATTTCCTTTGAGAACTGTAAATATTCTCATCATTTTTGACATCTCTCACTACTCCCACACCGGAAACTGTAATTTATGACATCCATACACATAAAGCCAATTCAACAAGGTACAATGTTTTACACCTTCCACCTCTTCTAACCAGAGCACCCCTAAACATTTAGCCCCTCAAGTCATGTACACTGCAATAAACCTCGTATTCTATTCAGCTTCACAAAGGCGGCTGCCAACAGCCTCTCCAAAGATACCAATGTCTCAATACTTGGCAGCTCTTCCAATTCCTTGCACCCGTTAATATTCAACATTTGTAGTTTCGATAGACCACAAAGCCGTTCTACTTTCCTCAGTGCACCACAACCCCTCAAGTTCAAATTTATCAGTGTTGTTTCCAATGCTCCAACCTCCACTAGAGCATTACAATCAACAGTTTCAACATGTTGAAGGTTGAGGCAAACATCTTTAAAATAGGATACTGCCAAAGCACCTCTTGAAATTCCAAATATTTCAATTTCTCCTCCATCTTTTATGAATGGTGGGTCGCTTGGCTGATAATACTTTATTTTTCTTCAAGAGTGTTCATTTCTTTGATTTTCAACATTGTCAATAAGGTCAACCTTCTAATCGATTTAGACAAACATTTATATCATGGGAAAAATTTGAGCTCCAATTCCTCCCAGTTACTTGGAAAATTGAATGACGGTATTTCTAACGATTTGCTTCCTAAATACAGAATTTTCAAATTACTAAGATATTCAAGAGCACTAGGAAACTATTTTAGGCTTTTACCTAACAAATTCATGCTTTGAAAGTTTTTTAAGTTTCCAAATGAATCTGGGAGCATCTTCAGATGGGGGCAGTACGAAAATTCAATAGTTTGGAGGTTTATTAAATTGCAAAAGGAATCTGGTAGCATCTGCAGATGGGAGCAACTGGACATGTCAATAGTGTGGAGGTTCGCTAATTTTCCAAAGGAATCTGGAGCATTTTTAGATGGGAGCATGCATACAACTGAATAGTTGGGAGGTTTGTCAAGATGCCAAAGGAATCTAGGAACGACTCAATCTCTCACAAGCCCCTTAACTCCAAGTGTTTCAAGGACTGCAGATCACCAAATTCATCAAGAAAATTTTTCAGGCCAGTAGTATCATATTTTTCATTGCGCAACACACATTTCTCAAGATGCTTCAGCATCACTAAGGATTTTGGAATATTGGGATCTCGAGCATCAATATCCAACTCCTTAATCTGCACAGGTACTTGCATTATTCACTATTTCAAAGTGGGTTTGACGTTGGATGTCTACTTTTGTCGATGTTTCTAGAGCAAGAAAAATTTTACAATAAAAAGGGGAAAAAAACAAAACAAAACCTTTAGACAAGGAACAAAAATTACATGACTACCTGGGATTCCTGTGTCCAGATCATTTCAAATTTTCCCCTCTTTATTTGTAAAACTCTTAAATTCTCAGCCCTCTTTATTTGTAAAACTCTTAAATTCTCAGCCCTCTTTATTTGTAAAACTCTTAAATTTTCCAGTGGAATCCATGAAGGTAGGGAGGGGTACAGACACTTATACTAGCATAGCCATTTTAGTTGGGGTATTTGTGTAGCATTGAATATGATATGCACAGATAGTCTTCAGCCTTAACCAACTGCACATTGTTGATATGTTTCGCAAGCTTTTCAAATGATTGCGGA
>JAXQQM020077457.1:0-14099 GCA_034641835.2 Pinus albicaulis
CGGACACCGTTACACATCATATTGGGTTGTAGAATTAGCCTCTAAACTCAATAAGCAGAAAGAGGAAAAAAATAAAAAATAAAAACCTAGAGAAAGTGCTTGGTCACAAAAGTTGAAATAGAACTTGCAAGAAGCTGGCTTTATTTATGCCAATAACTTGGCTTTATTGATATGACTATATTGGATAAACCAAATTAAATTAGACTAATTGAATTTGGAATAACTGTTATGGTGGCCTAAAACAATTTGTAATCTAAATGGGAATGTGACATAAGAAATGATATAATCTAATGAATATAGAATTAAGGAAATTATTTCTCCTTTTATTCTTGATTTATATTGATTTATCTCTCCTAACATGTGTTTGTTTCAAACCCTTTAAAATATGGACATGTGCTCATTTAAGTAATCCATAAAGTGACAAGCATATCAATATGTATGACTAATCATGAAATGGAGTAAAGAACCATGTCGAGCTTTCTTATTTGACTTATCTATCAGATTTTGGAAAATATTTTTGTAATATGAAATTATTTGACTTCACTCGAATCCTTCTATTGTTGGACCTTGGGACATGAGTTGAAATAGAAATTTGGAATCATGTTATTGAAAGAATTGTGAGCGGGCTGAGGACAGGATAACGCGAATGAAAAAAGTAGAGAGGGCGTAATAGTGATGGCCATCAGTGATCAAATTTGAAGGGCGGGTCTTAATTTCAATTAGAAGGGCATATATTTATGTCACCCTTCCATGATGAAAAGCTTAAAAAAAAAAACATTTCAATTGACCACAATACATTATTTTTACATTTCATTTTCAGAAAGAAAAAATCATCAATATTTATGTTAATAAAATACTTTTACATATACAATAGTGAAGGAGGTTCCATCTTGCATTGCTTAAATTGTTCTAGATGTTGCTCACCATTTTATAGTATCCTAAGTACAACTTTGTGAGCAAATTTAGAGTACATTTTCTGAAGAATAAACATTGGGTTTGTTGGGAAAATAAAAAATGCAGAAAAAGGACAGTCTTTGCATTTCACATCACACAATACAATTGTAGGAGAGGTTGCTAGCTATAGTAAGCTACTCCCATGTGCATGTAAAGTGAATAATACTTCAGAAGTGCAAGAGAATGAACTGTTCGAGCTATGGATTGGAGCCATACTCTTTCAAAGCATTAATGCTAGTGCAATATAGAAAATGAAGATAATATGCATGGACCATCTCTTGATGAAAATCACAAGTGTGCGGAGATGAATCGATGGCTCTGATTTAGAGAAACTACTGTTAGATGCTAGCATCCAACGAAGGTTATTTTCTTAGTAAAATTAAGGGAATATAGGTTAGAGTTTGCTACGGCACAAGAAGCTTATTATCTTGGTTCAAAGGAGGCAATGACATGGTTGGATATGAATGAATATTGTGTCAAAATTGATTGGTTCATCCCCAGGATATGTTGAAACATATGAGAGAGGACAACAAATACAAAATATACAGAGAAATTTGAAAGACCATACTCCTTAGGGGCTTCTATGCCCACTTTGGAAACTAATAAAGACTTTTGCCACCAAGATCATTATTGGCAACTACCTAGGATTGATAGTTGTTATATTTTTTAGTGCTGCTATAGAATGTTTAGGTGTATAGGGTTTGCAAGAAAAGAAACCGAGCGAGAAAGTCTGTCTCAGGCAGGTTGAAATGTTTGGATGATAGTAGAATCTAGATTACAGAGATAAAACTGATTCATATTCCATGCTTTCAGACGTCAAGTGGCAGTTTGGATAGCAGTAAGGATTTTCCTGTTGCTTATCCAAATAAGGGAAAGAAAGGCCCTTGGTACCATCTGAGTTTTCAAGGCTGAATTTTTTCACTGCGCGTTGAACTGAAAAACCAATATCATATCTATATGACATTCGTCCAAATCATCAAATATTTATTTGGACAAAATTGAAGTAGCACTATCTGGCATATGATATGGTGAATATCATTACATGTGAAGAAGCTAAGAGAAGGGCCCTTTTGACTATGGGTGGCTTCAAACCTTATATTATGAGTTCACTTGCCAACTTCACTACATGGCCACTTTGGAGTCTTACAAATCAGATTTACATGGCATGCTGAAAATTCAAACCCATTGTTGAGCATCCATGGTTCCAATATGAGTTTGAATGGTGTAGAGTCTAAATAAGAAGGACCACTTGGCTTTAGATGGGATATATCTATATATATATATATATAGAGAGAGAGAGAGAGAGAGGTGACACATATGTAAAGATAAGGCTGATGAGGCTGTGGCACTTGAAGGAGGCCTTCATAACCTCTGGAAAGATAAATATTGGTTTCATATAAATATGAAACCAATAATATCCCTGTTGTCCCAAAAGAATAGTTATATGACAGCCTTGATGAAGATGAAGAGGAAGTGTTGGGATAAGAAGATTCTCCTGATAATGATCCTATAGATCAAGGAGGATTTAGAGGATGAAGTTAAAACCATGATGATGCTGCTATATGGGAAGTCTCATGCCCAAAAATTGAAGAAGGAAGCATTGCTAGCCAAACAAAGGAGGCCATCGTTAAACAAAAGGTAAGTGGTGTCTTTTGAGGGAAATCCCATATATGATTATAGAATTTCTGCTGAAGAGTACCTCCCAGAGAAGGGAATAGATCAATTATTGGTCCCTAGTTCCAATAAAGTGGGTCATGAACAGCGTGTGGATGTTGCTAGCCCCTTATCTGTCAATGAGAATATTAGTGATTTATATTGCAATGTGCATGGAAAAAATTACTAAATGGAAGTTTGATGAGACCCTAACCGCAGAAACCAACATGTTAAGTCAACATCAATAAAGTGGAATTGGAACAAAATTCTAGATCTGAAAGGGCTGATAGAAATCTTGCATGGTGGACAGAGTTTTCCTAAAGTGGGTGTTAAGGAGACTGGGGTTTACTTCTTCCCTCAATCTGAAGCTTCAGTGGACCTGACGTCATTTTCAAACTATTTGGCAGCATTAGCAAGTTTTAATGGACGAGCAGAAGAATGTGAGAGTGGTAAGGGGATGACCCTATCAAATTTTTATTGTTTATACTTAAATATAGTGGGAATGATGAGGTCAGAGTACAACCAATCAAGGAGAGAACTTCCTAGCTGAGATTTTATAAGAACCCTTGTGATGACGGGTGTGAAGACTTCAATAGATGTAAGAGGAGCAAGATTTCCTCTAGCAATGTGAACCTCCAGGAAGACCAGTATCGTGGACAAAAGGGGAAATTCATGATTGTATGCCCGAGGATCGAATATATATATTGGGACAATTAATAACTAGTCAGAATATGATATGTCTTATTTTGATGTTTGACCAACTCCCTGCTTATGATACTGAGAGCCCAGACTTCTGGGAAAATCATATTTTAGCATTTAAATCCAACTTTGAAAAATATCATGTCCCAACTTCAAGTTTGAGGGATTCCCTACAAGATAAATTCTGTTTTTGTGGGGGACACTTGTCCCAACAGAGGCATGCCTTTTTCCTGACCTGAATATTCATAACAGAGATAGCTATCTCAGTGAAGCTTGGTATTAGTCTAGATCTGACCATCTTGCTAAAGGTCGAAAAGGGTCCTTTCAATTATTCAGCTGTTACAAAAAAATGAATTCAACAGTAACCTTCGTACTTGTGAATATGAAAATGGAAAAGCTTTGTATGATAATTACAACCAGAGGGAGTAATTTCCTTTGCATTATAATGATTAATCTGCATGGGTTGTAGTATCTCACCATTTTGTAAGTATGATGATCAATATCTCATGGTGTTTACAAATTGAAGAAGAAAAGCGTTCTCCTTTTACACTGTCCAAATAGAAGATGAAGATGACAGAGCTAGGAAACTCCCTTTACTAGATATTTCAAGTGAATCTGCTATTGACATTCGTAATGAGATCTACAAGGGCCCCCTTCAGGAATACATAGAGGAATGCCGCATATTCAAATCACTTCTACATATACTTCAAAATATCGTGGATGGACACCTTCCAAGGCTTGTTGTCAGTTCACCTACAGTGAAAGAGATTCCAGCATGTAAACATCTTTAAGATGATGTATCATTGTTCAACATGATAATCAGATATGGAGGAAGAAAATATTGTGTTGCGAACTTGGAGGACACTAATAACAGTTGAGATTCTGAGGTTCTAGTGCACTCAATTGAGGAGCACATGTCTCCAAGTTTTCCCCATACTGTATCTTTGATTTTGAAGTCCTGAACATAAAAAATATGGAATTGTGTATACACAGACAGGACTGAAAGAGGGACGGATTCAAGGGTTTTGAGTAACTGGTTGTTTGTTCAGCTGGTTGAAAATATTTTATCATTGAGCCCTGAGTCCTGAGTCCTGACACTCCTGAGTAGTGAGACTGAGGAATAGCTCTTTTGCTACAGGTTGCAAAATTGCAAGTTGCAGTTCTTCTCTTCTCCAACGCGATGAAAAGAAAATCCTTAGCTCTGAGTCTGAAGCCCGAGTCATAACTTGGCAGTTGGTAAGGAAAATTATCACGGTTGTTGCAACTTGCTAGTTGGTTTGGAGTTGGCAGTGTCATTAATTTTCTTCAATGTTGTTCTTTCAATGCTTCTGCTACCACATTCCACTGGCCAGCAACCTTTACAAGACTGGAGTGACGAGTCACCCATGAAGAACTGTCACAGTTCACTCACGAAGACTGGAGTCTCGAGTCATGACTCACGACTGAGTCACCCACTCACCATCGATCGAGTCACCAGTACCATAGTGCACCCATGGGCTATGACCCATCCACCACTGGCAAAAAAATGTGATGGGCGCTGACAGGAAGGCACTTCTGAAAACATTTTATAGTATTATTCAATTTTCTTTTAAAACTTGTAAAAATTCAAAATTAATTTTTTTTTTACTAGTAAATTTGGCTTGTTACTTCTTTGACGTGCCAGCGACCCTTTGAAGGGCTCCGACGTGTTCAAATTTGATCACTAATGGCCATGAATTTAATGTTGAATTGAAGGTTAGAAAGATCATGGAATTCAATGGAAGAAGATTGTTTAGTTGCTACGCGTTATGATGATTGATTCCTATCTTTATGTTTTACTAAATAATTTTTAAAGTCAACTTCGATGTTAGATATATTGCAAAATGAAGAGATTTTCCTATCGGTTACTCAAGTTTGGTGTTACATAAGAGGAAGCGAGACCGACAAAAGTTCGAGGTACCAAGGGAGACAGACCGAAGTTCAAGGTTGTCGCCATTGTTATTGTTTTTATTCAGTTTTATGCAATTCAAATTCCTTTCGGGTGTTATTTGCCGTGAGTGTCTCCTTAGTTCTTTTTTATTTTATATATATATGTGTGTGTGTGTGTGTGTGTGTGTGTGTGTGTATAGTCGTTGTCTCTAAGGGTGAAAAGATACACTAAGGTAGTTCATCTCGTCAATTTCTGAGAAGATTTGTCTTTCATTGTTGTGCTTGATGTAGAAATGTACAATGATGTTTTAATTTAATATTATTTCATCATGTAGCCCGAAATTAATAAAATACAAAAACATTAATTTTGAAATGAATAATTGCTTATGAAATGAATTTAGTGATCCATGGTTCTTTATTTCTTAATCTGATTGGTAGGAAATTTGAAATACTCATTTCCAAACACATTGTGAAATACTCATTTATGTGTCATTTCAAATATTACAAATCCGATAAAATTCCATCTCTATCACATATTCAACCTATCACATATTCAATAGTCTTCTACATCATATTAGGAAATGAACTTTGTACTACCGCATGAATAGAAAAAGATAAAGCATGTATTCAATCTGCCATACCTAAAAGGTTTATGTGTGTGTGTGTGTGTGTGTGTGTGTATCTATTTTCCTATTATACAATAAACACCAAGAAGGAATAAATCTGCGTGGCAAGATCATATTAATCTTATAATAATGTGGTTAAATACATAAAAAATATTTTAAATTCCTATGAGGAAGCCTCAACACATGCATAATATGACAGTCCTTAAAGTCCAATTATTATACAGCTCTATATAATAGTGCAGATAGTGCAAATTTTTTAATGGTACAAATTAATGATAACAATATTCTGTCCTATATTGGCATTAATGCCGAATACTCAACTTGAATGGAAACCAACCTGAAACAAAACGAAAAGCATGAAACCCAGTTATGGGTTGAAGTGTGAACTGGAGTACTGTAACCGGTTTCACATAGAGGTATAAGAGACTTACCTGTAAGCACAAGAAAATCCAATTAGAATACATAAACAAGACTAAAAATGAACTAAATTTAAGCATGGCCTAGACACAACTGAAATTACGGTGTCTTTCCGTATCATTACTAAATGAAGTTAATATAATGTGGACCATTAGAGTTTTCTGTTGCGTAAACTAAGTTAATATAATGTGGACCATTAGAGTTTTATTTTGGGTAAACCAGAGATATCTATGGTTCTGCATTAATTATAGAGAGGGAAACTTGACAACGATATCAAATAAACTAATCATGAGCACATTGGAGGTTAAAAGAGCCATTTAAAACCAACGCAGAGAGTAGAGACAATTAACATTAAACCTTTGAAGGAACTACCAGAATGCCTACTATACCTTTTCTAGTTCCCAAGTGCGGGATTTGTAGAGGAACGAAATCAAAGGTGCACATTATCAAACTTCTTTCTGCGTTGCAAAAACAACAAAGTTAGAATCATACACTCTGATATGTAAACTAAATAGAGTGCAGAATAGATAGGAAATACCAGAAAGTAAATTTAACTACTTAGATAAACATTAAATTAAACGAAGACATTATTAGAGATCTGTGAAAAAAGGAAATATCACATGATACACCTTCAGCAGCTTGAATCTAAAGGATAGAAGACCACTACTAGATTTTAGAAATGTGTTGGGCTTAGCATTTTTTTAATATTTCATCATAACAAAAACCTCCTATTTCGTATGCTAAATTGAAAAAAAACCAATCAAGAAAAATATCTGCTCAGCAAAAAATGTCTACCCCTAACATTCCCAAATGAAGACATAAGGTGTGGCTTCAGCAAATTAGCAATTTGTTGCAGATTAACAATGAAAAGGGAGTCAGTGCTAGTTAATGCTTCTGTTATAAATTATCGACAATAACCAATACGTTAAGGGGAATGATTATTTACCTTCAGTACTTCTATGGAATACACTGGAGTAGGAGTTCGGTTATGAGACCAACTGTGCTTTGCCTTGAAATTTCATTCACCTGTCACATAATTAAATAGAGTTATGTTGGCATTCATCACTTAAGTAACCGATATATACAGATCCAACTTCTTTAAAATCAAATTTTATTAATAAAAAAACTTATTTTTATAAAATGGTCAATTTTAGAAAATTATTATAATTAAAATGAGATGTAAACAAAATCAACAATTTTCTAAATTCATCAACACTTAAGTAATCGATATTATATAGATCCAACGGTGGACAATGTGACAGTTGTTTACTTGAATCAAGAGCAGAAAATAAAAAGGTCGACTTGGTAAGCTTTGGAATGACTCAAAACTAAACACCTTCGGTGTAAATATATAGCACTACAAATATATTTATAGAGGGGAGATAAACAAATATTTCCCACATTAGTATTTTCTATTGTGGTTGAGATTTTTTTCATATAATAAATATAACTAGCAATTGCACCAGATGTTGCAAAGGAAATGTTGTAAGGGATAAAAAAATAGTAAACAAAATTTTATGCGAAAAATAGTTAACAAAAAGCATGTAAGAGAATAAGATATTTTGTGGATATAGGTAAATCTGGACATTATTTTTTTTTCAATCAAGCAGCACAAAGAGAGGATAATTGGGAAGACTTAAGGATTACGTCAATCGGTTGAGGTCTTGTTTCTAAACAAACTTTTCATTGGGAGGTAATGAGATCAATTCTCCTCTATGTCCATGGGGTTAGGCTCTGATTAGTTTGGTTGACAAGATGTGATTTATTCGTGTGCATCTACTAATATTTTCCTTGGAAAAAATCCGTGAGAATTAGTTCAATTGGTCATGTTTCCCTCACTAAAAGCACCTCTCTAATGGGAGGTCATTGGGTCAACTCTCCTTGACACCCTTTGGGTTAGGATATGCTAATAATTCGATGGGACATGATCCCTTCAGGTGGATCTACCTAGATATTTCCTTCAAATCATCGAAAAACAAAGAAACGATAAATGTTTGATCTGCCTGGATTTCTTTAAGTCCTTAGAATAAAGAGAAAGGGTGAAACTGTTCAGATAGAGAGGTTATTTTTCCAAGTTTTGGAAATGATTTCTTTTCATGACCTTGGCATTTATATTTAGCATTGATAAATTTGGATATAGTATTAGAAAACATGCTCCAACCAAGTGAACCACAATGCATGGATTGGAAAATTTAGTAAGACAATCAGGCTCATAGAATCCAAATCCTTCCAATACATTTCCAAGTGTATTGTATCCCAAGGCTGTGTATCCAAGACAACTACATAGGATAAAGAAGGTAATTGATATCATCATAGCCAAAAAAATAGCTTTCTTCAAAGTTCTAATTTCAAAGGGTGGAGACTTTAGAGTATCCCATTCTCTAGGTACTCCTCCAACGTGAGAAGCTAACCACTATAAATCCACCTTGATTCGACAATATATATATCAATATACTCCTGCCACTAGATAGGCATGAGAAAAGTAAAAAAAAAATTAATTAATCATCACTCGTGAAATATTACACCAAGTTAAGGTTCTCATAAAGAAATATTATTTGTATTTGTATGATTTATTATAATTTCTCATAGAAATTGTCGGAAATAGATGATTGTGTTTCGTCCTTAAATCTTTTGTACCTCTCATGTCATTTTTTTTATTTTATCATAAAATTCCATGTATACTCCTTTCATTTTTTGGAAGTCACTCTATTAAAGACAAGCCTCATCTGATCATTATACACACATTTTTTGTCATGTTGGTTTTGCAGGCAAAGGAACCAAAAAACCTTTCTGCTACACTGTAAAAAAATGTCTCTTCAGGTAAAGTAAAATTACCACCTCTTAAATGTTGTTTTGAAGATTTTGAGCTCCTTAATTTTTGTGAAGGTGTCCTAGATATCATGAAGGACCACGATGATGTGAGATATTTTCGAAAATTTGAGTTGGAATGAAAAATGTTTAGGATCATTTTTTGTAGAGAGTGAAAGATGTTGAATACCAGTTTTCGAAGTTCTAACAAATTATCTCTATCCAATACGACGTCCTAAACCAAAAATTGTGGTAGACATCAACTGAAAATTTGACATGGATACTAAATTTAAAAAAGATAGATTTTGAGGGAGACAGACAATGTCATATGGCCCAATGTAGCTATTAATTTTCATGTACTAACATTTATTCAAATTCATCCATCTTGAAATCAGACCTTATAATGAGATTTGGAATTTCTCTCGACATATATGAATGTGGGTAGTGTACATTTAAACTTCACTTGCTCAAAATACAGTCTTTAATTATGGAAATAAAATTAATGCATGAACACGAGTGGCATCTAATGGTGGAAAAACATTGGATGCTCACGGGGAGTTATTCCCAAAGGGAATACCTTATGGGTTAATAATATTTATTGCTATTAATTTATACAAATTATCTTTTTAATCTTTCATATGAAATTTTAATTTAATTTTAAATGGCACAATGAAATTAGAATTAACCAATATCTCTAAAAATATTATATTTACTAATAGTAAATTATTCTTATAACCACTATTATTAAAAACATTTTAGTTTTATTTTAAAATTGACAATTGTTAATTTGAGGTTCACTATTAAAGAATTTACAAAAGAAATATAGATGTAATAAGGATGAGGTAGACATTAACTACTGAATACATTTTTTTAATTATAATTTTTAAATTATATATATATATATATATATATATATATATATATATATATATATATAGACATGTGTTAGACAATGTCAGATGTTTGTACATTTATTCTGTCAAGGATAAAATTAATCCTAAATCCCAATGGACACATACATGATGTCGATAAAAGAAGGATAAGTGAAATAAAAATATCTAAAATTAAATTTTCTTGCATAATTTGTTCATTTAATAAAGTGAATAATTTTTTGAATTTAAAAAATATATATATAATATACATATTACATTAAAATATATAAATAGCAACAATAAGTTAAGATCCATCTTACCTTGAAAAATAGAATAATGATTATGTAACAATATTTAAATTTAATTAATAAGCACACAAGCTTCCAATATAGAAATATGTTTAATAATTTGTATATGTAATGTAAGATTGTTTGTAACTATTTACATGTACTATGTTGAATTTATATTAATATGTAAAATTTATAATAAGGTAAATGGAGTATGTGGGTAATGTGTAGATGTCATGTAAGATTGTATGTAAACATTTACATGTAGATTAAAATTAATCTAGATCCAAATGGAGATGTTGTAGTGTCAGTAAAAAAGTTTAAAGTAACAAAAATAATAGAATTCAATTTTTTTACATTGTAATTTTGTTTTCATTAATAAAATTAGGAATAATTTTTTGAATTTAAAAAAAGAAAACATAATATACATATTACATTAAAATATATAAATAGCAACAATAAGTTACGATCCATCTTACCTTTAAAAATAGAATAATGATTATGTAACAATATTTAAATTTTATTAATAAGTACACAAACTTACAATATAAAAATATGTTTAATAATTTGTAGATGTAATGTAAGATTGTTTGTAAACATTTATATGTTTGTTAAAATTAATCTAGAGCCCAATGGAGATGTTGTAGTGTCAGTAAAAAGTTAAAAGTAATAATAATAATAAAATTCAAATTTATTACATTGTAATTTTGTTTTCATTAATAAAATTAGGAATAAATTTTTGAATTAAAAGAAAAAAGAATATATAGATATTACATTAAAATATAAGTTTACCTTTAAAAATAGAATAATGATTATGTAACAATATTGTAATTTAATTAATACACACATAAACTTACAATATAACAATATGTTTAATTATGGATTCCTTTCACTTTTCCATATATATTATTACTTTTAAGATATATCTACATTATTAAATATTTGAATTTAATTTTAAAACATTTTCTTATTAAATTTAAAAGAAAAAATATTATAATTACTTTTAAGATATATCTACTCTATCACATGAAAATATATAGGATATAAATAGTAGCTATAAATTAAGATCTATTTCATCATATAAATTAAAATAATAATCTTGTAACCATATTTGAATTTCATTAATAAAAATCTTAATTTCTTTTTTGGACAAAGAAAAACAAGATTTCATATATTTAAAATTCAACTTACTAAACGAGGCTAATTGTGCACTTTGCCACGCATATTATTACTTTTAAAATATATCTACATTATTAAATATTTGAATTTAAATTTAAAACATTTTCTTATTAAATTTAAAAGAAAAAATATTATAATTACTTTTAAGATATATCTACACCTCTATCACATGAAAATATATAAAATATAAATAGTAGCTATAAATTAAGATCTATTTCATCATATAAATTAAAATAATAATCTTGTAATCATATTTGAATTTCATTAATAAAAATCTTAATGTTTTTTTGGACAAAGAAAAATAAGCTTTCATATATTTAAAATTCAACTTACTCAAAAAGGCTAATTTTGCACTTTGCCATACATATTACTACTTTTAAGATATATCTACATTGAGAAAAAATCTTTCGGTAAAAATCACAACCAAATTTATTTGGATGTGATTTTTACCGAAAGATTTTTTCTCAATTTATGGATCACAGAAGCAATATTCCTAATATATCTACATTATTAAATATTTGAATTTAATTTTAAAACATTTTCTTATTAAATTTAAAAGAAAGAATATTATAATTACTTTTAAAATATATCTACACTTCTATCGCATGAAAATATATAAGATATAAATATATATTAGCTGTAAATTAAAATCTATTTCATCATATAAATAAAAATAATAATCCTGTAATCCTATTTGAATTTCATTAATAAAATTTTTAATGTTTTTTTAGACAAGAAAAAAGAAGTTTTCATATATTTGAAATTGAACTTACTAAAAGAAGCTAATTGTGCATAAATAGAATTGTAGACAACACTATTTTACATAAAATTTTGAAAACTTTTCTAATTCTATCAATTACATTTACAGCATGAAATTATTTTGAGATATGTTTGAGATTTGACCTTGGCTGGATTAAAAATAAAATTGGAAAAAAAAAAACATAAATTCTTATTTTTTGGTGCTTTAGATTAGAGGACAACATCACGCACAGAATTATACTACCCAGTAACTAAAAATACGAATTAACTACAAGGCTAGAAGCTGAGAACCCTGCCAGGGTTCTCACAACCTGAGATGGCTTGTCTGATATGTTTGAAATTCAATACTTACCAAAAAAAAATTGATGTTGTTCCTGCGATATCAATAACAAGCCTGAGCAACAAAACATGGAGAAGATACATACAAGTGTAGATACTCGCATTCAGTTTGTAATGCTTGTGTTAATGGACTCGCAAAGAAATGACGGTGTTTAAAAAATGCACTCGGTAAAACATTTTATGAAATCAACATAAAAGTGGTGAAAGTAAATTCAAAAATATCTTAAAATTAATAAAGTGGTGAGTGTGAGTTCAAACCTTAAATTCAAAAATAATTTTGGTCAGGTCCCGATTTAAAGTCTTTGATTATGTTTATTCTACTTGCCAGAATAATTTCCATCTTCTATATAGTTTGCGTAAATTGTAGATGTTCCTTCTTCGGAAAGCTTTTGGGTTGTGTACACCCATGTTCTGCTATGATCAAAAATATTTTAATTTAAAAAATACTACAGACAATGGAAACTGAAAACTGACTTGCTTTAAATCGCCTAAGAAATGAAAAGAAGTCCAACCCGTGTCATCTATTTCGTGAGACCTGGGCATCGAACGCCTCCACACTAAATGGCACCGGGATGTAGTCTCTTGTTCCAGAGACATATTTAACACACTAAATAGCATCGAGATGCAGTCTCTTGTCCAGAGGCATATTTAACCCTAGACTAGCCCAAAATAAACAGAGAAAAACAGAGCGCGCAATCGCCTATTAAACGCATTGATAATTTTCCATTAAAACCCAGTTGTTCAACTAAAAAAAATCTGAAAACCACAACCGAGTTGAAACTAGGGATCTGCCACAATGATTAGGGTAAATATTTCATACAATTAACTGTTTATAACCAAACCCTTGAAAATCTCAGGAACTTACTCAAAATAGAAAAACCAAATGACAACCGACTTTACATGATCGATTCCGTAAAACTCTAGAAAAAATATTTCTTTCGAATAATCGGCCATGGGGCATAAGGGATTCAACCCAGGTCCAAATACATGCAAATTCTGCAAATTGAAACCAACTGTGATCAGTTTCGCCAGGACGGTCAGAATAATCATAATTTAGAGCAACATATACCAAACCCACCATGCCGCAGAAGGGATTCAACCCAGGTCCAAATACATGCAGATTCTGCAAATCAGAAACAACTGTGATCTGTTTCACCAGGACGGTAAGAATAATCATAAGTTGTAGCGACATATACCCAAACCCTCCGATGAATGGAAAAAGGAAAACAGGCAAAGCTGTTATTGAACAAGAGGAGCCTCGCGACACCGCCATTTGGTAATCGTGATATGCAACTGCTAAGAGCAAAGCACTGCAACAAAACAACGTATTCAAGAACGTGGATGGTTAACAACCAGCCCAGATCCATCTTAACCCCGAGGCTGCCGATCAAATCTCTCGAGGTGAAAACCTCTTTTTCTAAAAAGAGGTTTACACCTCGAGAGATTTGATCCCTCTCAGTGCTTGATAGATCCGAAGTTAAGATGGATCTAGGTTGGTTTCAGTCGTGTGCGACCAAGGAAAATATATCGATAATATGAGTAACATATGCTTAATTTTATCAATAATATGTAAATACATCTAATATTAATATAACCAT
>JAXQQM020092831.1:0-102801 GCA_034641835.2 Pinus albicaulis
TGTCTTTGCCCCACAGAGCCTAGAAAACCCATCATTTATCAAAAAACCTCATTCATATATGTTTACTAGTCTAAATCAGTTCCCATTTTAGGTCATCTCAGCCCCTTGAAACCCTTTTGCCGAGATAGACCTAGAGATAGCCCTCTCCTGTCCTCGTAGGGCTAGCTACGAGGCTAAGCTTGGTTTGATGTTGCCTTGAGTTTTGCCTTCTTCAGCCTGTGGAAGATTTGAGCGCTAACATAGTGGTGACCATACTGGGGACGGTCCTCCCCGGTAAAGGATAAAAAAGTTCAGATCCGATTGCTGATGGTGAACAGTAGTCAGACACTGCAAGGCTGAAATCATTCACTGGCGACTTCATTCACTGAACAAATCCAGAAATCAATGCTTCATGGTGATCTCACTGCTGATGGACCGGATTGCAAGAAGATACGCTCCCATGAGCCAAGATCACATCCCAGGTTTTCCAAATAAGATGCCCAAGGTGGATTGGCTTCAGGATTTTCCTATGTTCAGAAATGAGGAAGGTAATGATGCTTCTCTTCATCTGGTGAAATTTCACTTTCATGTGTATAAATTTAAGATCAATTTTCCTGAAGACTGTTTGATGAAAATGTTTATGGCTACTCTGGAAGACAAAGCCCGATCATGGTATGAAAGTTTGCCAGCTGCTTCTATTTACTGTTTAAGGGATTTTCATACCGTGTTCTTTGAAAAGTATAAAGCATCATATCCATCCTTGATTTTAGTTCAAAACTGTTGTAGCCATGTACATAATTTCATTGAAGATCTAGAGCTGTTTTATGGTGATAATGATTTTATGGACGGAGAAATCATGGAGGCTCTATATGAGAATCCATTTCAGCAACATGAAGAGAACCTACAGGATACCCATCAAAATGCTCAGGAAATTTTGCAGCAGAATCAAGATCAACAGGTTGAAGAGTGCCATATGGCTGAAAATAATGAAAGGGAGAATGTCATTTCAGATCTGCTCACAGAAGAAGACAACATGCATATTGCAGATTGTGATGCAGTCAAGTCAACTATTTCAGAACTTCATTCAGATTGTGATGACCAAGCATATCTTGTGCTGAAGCCCATCAAAGAGAATTCTGCTGTCGAGATCATCTGGAATGCAGAAGACACAGTAATGGATCCAAATGTTCTCAGTCATACTGTCAGTCCATCATTAGAACACAACCTTCATGAAGAAGAAATCCAATCAGTTCATGAAGAACAGAATGATATCTTTGTGCAAGCAAGTGATAAATATCCTTTCGATAACTCAGTAATAAATGATAGTTTGAATGCCCTGTCATATGAAGATAATTACTGTTTAAGCAGAAGAAAACAAAAAGCATTGTCTCCTTTGTCTGAAGATGAGATAGATCTACTTTTGAGAGGTCTTGTTACAGCCCAAGCTACAGCAGATTTGCAGTGCACACATAGTCAGGAAAGTGTTGGTGAAACTTCTTCCTCTTATGAAAAAGATGACTGTCTTGTAGATCAGCAAACGGATAATTTTTTCTTTCACAAAGATGATAAGGCTGTCATGTTTGATAATCTTGAAGATTGTTTTTTATTTAAGAATGACCTAGATCATGAAATTGAAGAGTATATGCCAGAATTTCTCATGGTCAAGGAACCTACAGCTAACACTCAGATGGCAGATACCTCTCTGTGCATTTCTATCCCTCAGAAATCAATTGTCCTTTCAGATCAGAATGGAGTAAATACTTGTATTTTTGCAGCTGGATCTCCAGATAAGCCAGTGCTTCAATATTTTCAAGACCCCTTCAGCATTCTTCTGCAAACATTAGAAAGGATAAATATTGCCTGGTTCATTATCATAAGCTTTGGTTTCAGTGGTTATTTTGAGTTTCCTACAGGTTCATCATTCTGCCTGCTCAAAGAGAGTAAGAGCAGAAATTTGGGGTATAGCCATCTGCTAGATTGGTTGCATTGGAAGGCACATTACACATGATTGTACACATCACATCAGTATGCAGGTGGTTGCCATCATGATTTTAAAGCTTAATGGACTGCTACCCTTTTCAGAAAGTTTTTGTTTTAATTCAGTCATTTCAGTTTGCATCGAGTCAGTTTGAGTCGATTTTCCAGTTAATAAGTGGAGTTATTAGTCTTTAGTCTGTTTGTCAGAATAATGATTCCATCGCCCAATGGATGGAGGCACTGTCTGCTCTCCCAAAGATCTGCAGGTTCTTGGCACCTCCAAGTAGCGACAGCTGCCATCCCCATTGGAGCCAATGTTAGAATCCGTCTTGTCAGCCCGCTGTAGTCAAATTCTCCAAATTTCATTCCTTGTTATTCACAGTCACTGATGTTACTGTGGTCCAGAAAGGAGTCATTTTAATTCTTGAGTCCAGGGTTTTGTCTGCAGACTAGAGGAAGGTTCAGCAAGATTTTATTTTTATGTCATTATCAATAATGTGAAATTGATTCTTCTTCAAAACACTGTTTTGAAGAATAAATCATCAAATGTATCTTTTCACCATGTATTTTCTCAGTTGCAGATGCTGGTTCTCCTTTCCAAAGTTCGATGTTAATTATCCCTGCAATCAGACAAAGAAAAGCCCTCATTCAAAGTCATCAAATTAAAAAAGGAAATTGGAAAGCAGAGTTTGTAATAATTTGAAAAAGTGCTGAGCCAAGACAGGCCACCAATCCTTGCAGAAAAAGCCAAAGGAATCATCAGATTCAATCAAGAAGTCAGTGGAAATAAACTGATAAAACTATCTCACGTGTGCATGCAAAGATCATAGTTGAGACAACCTCTTCTTGGAATGCCTTCCAGTGTTTTTCAAGGGTCCCTTTTCAAGAAATTCGCATGAAGGATCTTTCAAAATTTGGCGCATTGGTCAACAAGGAAATTCGTTCAAAGTCAGTGTTTTCTTTAGCAAATAAGGAGACAATTCTAAGTAATGGGGACTTGATGACATTTGGAACGAGTAATACAACTTTCAGATTGAACTTCGTCCCATTCTTATTCTATATACCAACCTTAGAAAGATTGAATCGGGAACATGATTTATGTATCGTTGTGTTATCAATGGGAGCCTACACAACAGAGAAATGGATGTTAGAGTGTACACATCTTATTGTTGAAAATTCTTCTCCTATAACAAATGATGTGATGGAAGCTATTATAGCCAAAATTCATCCACGACACTAAAATGTGGGCATGCACCTGTACAAGTCGAGTTTGGAGTTTTGGAGGCAATAAATTTGTTTTTCAAAACTGAAGACAGCATTGGAGGTGCGCGCTACCCATACGTGGTGCGCGCTACCCATACGTGGTGCGCGCTACCCACTTGAACGCCACGACCAGTGTTAAATAACACAAGCGCTACCCACTTGGTGCACGCTATCCATTGGGCAGGGGCGCTACCCATGCAGTCTCAGAGGCCAGAAAATAACATTTCTTTACCCAGAATCGTGCCAAGTCACCTTATTTGCATACAAGCAAGTTATTCATGCCTGTTCATGGATAGGTTATGCTGTTTCGAATATGAAGAAAACTCGGGGGCTCCCCATCATGCCAGGCATCGCTATCAACTGGGCTGTGAAATATTATACCACAAATCTTACAGTACATCAGTATACTATGCAACATTTTGACTTAGTTTCGTTAACCAGGTTTTGAGTTTTCCATTTCATGAGGAATGCGTTGCTAGTATTTTCAAACTGGCATTGTATAAAAATTTCAATAAGTCAGCTTGTGACAGTCTTTGCATCTCTAAAGAAGTTTCCAGTTATTAAATATCGTGTTGCCAGGTCAGCTATGGACGCAACAACAGTTACCTTTCTGGATTTAATTCCAACAGATTTGCAAAAGCGTATCTGGGAAAAGGCAGTAAAATCTACAATGGTAGATGGATGCTTGTGTGTTACAAAAGTCGTGTAGCGTGAAATAGCTCAGAACTGGTGCATAAAAGCAACTCTTGTATATTACCGATCTCCAGAATCTTTTCCGTCCTACACAACTAAAGGAGAAGCATGAGTTATTTCGCAGATTGAACAAGGATATTGCAAATCCGCTTGGCATCCACGATGTTGCAGTGATGATGACATATATCAAGGAATGGGGATTGTTTCGGTAACAGAGGATGGAACGAGCCTAGCCACACAGTTTGTTGATTTTTTTATCAGAGCACTGGGATTCATTCTTCAAGTCCTGAAACGGAAACCATCCTGTTAAATTTATATCCTTATATCCTGTTGATAAGCAAATATTTGTTGTATTTTTACAAAGGAAGTATTGTCGAAAGCAAAGTCGCAGCTGGAAATGATGGAGTAGTGTTTCTCATTATTTTGCTGGCATATGGAGAATCTTGTTAAAGTCAAAGGATATGTGTGCGCTGATATTGGAGAAGATATTGCGCTATTTTTATTAAATATTAGTTCTTATTCAAAGGCAAAGTAAAGTCAAACCCAGATTAAACAAAGCTACCTACCACAACAAAAAAATAGGAACAGATTGCCTATTTTTGACCTCAGATACATTTTTGATGGTCTACGCTCCAGATTTTGCCTATTCATTGGTCATCGAACATATTTCATATTATATGCTGTTTCCTTTCAGAACGAATGATTGGCTTTCCAGCCTTGTTTGTTAATGATAATTAAACCATCCCTTTTTTGGTCGAACCATCCCTTTTGGTCGATTGGTTTTCTTCAAAGTTGAGTCTATTTATTGTATTGAAAAATCACTTGTAAAGGGGGAGGAGAGTTCTGAAAGCTGGTGTAGGAGAAAAACAGAGCTTTTATTGTACAGTCTTGAAAGAGATTTTAATGAAAAGATACAGCTCTGGTTCCTGAGATTCCTGTGGTATGACATTTGACATCTGTATTTTCTTATGTTTCATATGTAGCTTGTAATGTTTTCCATTTCATTTCATAATCATTTTCTAATGAATACTTTTAAGTGAGAAAGGAAAAATCCAGTTTACTGCTCTACCTTGGGAGGTATTCATTTTCTATGTTTTCTTCAGTTTGATAAGGATTCAACTATTGCCCTTGTCAACCTCTCAGCGGTCTTTCATTCCATATAATTCCAATTTTATTGTTAAACTTCATGCTTATCTTGCCTCAGGAGATAATCTGCGTTTTTCATTTAATCTCTGCTCTTGCTGTCTTTGCCCCACAGAGCCCAGAAAACCCATCATTTATCAAAAAAACTCATTCATATCTGTTTACTAGCCTAAATCAGTTCCCATTTTAGGTCATCTCAGCCCCTTGAAACCCTTTTTCCGAGATAGACCCGGAGAGAGCCCTCTCCTGTCCTCGTAGGGCTAGCTACGAGGCTAAGCTTGGTTTGATGTTGCCTCGAGTTTTTCCTTCTTCAGCCTGTGGCAGATTTGAGCGCTAACATGATCGACCAAGCAGATTAAACCAAGGCTCATCTAAAAAAACCAAGCTGATAAAATGGAAATCAAAAGAGGTAAAATGGTTTCACAATCTTGAAGTTGGTTTAATTTTAACACAAGCTTGAAACAAAGATAAATTATTCTTGAAACTGGTTTCATTTTTACACAAGCTTGAAACAGAAACAAACTATGCTTGAAAAAATTTTGATGCCCCCAACAAGTTGACTCAATTCGATGTACATGCCCCCCAAGATTCAATCCATATGAAAGGAAGATGGAGTTAAGGTTCAAGTTATGAGATAAAGAGAAAGACTCGACTGGGGTTTTACGAGATCTTATCAAAGACTCGAATTGAATAGGAAAGTGTTTCATTGTTTTAATGAGGTTGACAAATGAAAAGAACTATCCTCATATGAACTTGTTTCATGTTTTAACAAGGTTGATACAGAAGAAAAATTGATGCAGGAATTCTGCTAGAACGAAGATCCTGCATATAAGAAACTCACTACCCAATCAAGATAAAAAAAAAAATGTTCAATTCTTCTATAATATAAACCCATGAGAAAAAAACATTCAGCTTAATTTTACATGAAGGAGAAAAGAGCCATGAAAACCACTGCATATAAATATAAAAATTCTCCGACCATATATTACATTGGGCGGCCTCTTGGCTCTTGCCCTTCAAACCACTCCTCACTCACTCCACTCTTCACTATCTCAATTCTTCAATTATTCAACTATGTTTTTTTTCCTCACAAAAACACTCACATTTATACACAAATAATGAATTTAAATCATTCCAAAAATCTCTCCACCTAATCCTCAACTAAATCTAATTTAAATTCATTTTAGGTGTGGACTCAACAAAGTCCCGTACATAGAATTCCTACTCCCTAAATTTTCTACCTAACTCTATTCTCTCTCATATCCTTTTAATTAATAAAAGAATATTTACAAAATCCTCACCTTTATAATTTATCTCCCAATTTATTATAAAAAAATAACAGTTTATAAATAAAACAATTTAAAATGTCACACCCCCCTTTATTACATAATTAAAATTGAAAATTGGCCTTGATGCTCCTGCATCACAAACTATCCTCGGAACAAATTGTTTCATTTCTTAAGGAGCTTGACACAAGAAAAAGAACCCTACTTCACCGAGCTTGTTTCATCTTTTAGGGAGCTTGAAACAAGAAAAAGAACCTTTCTCTGACAAGCTTGTTTCATTTTTTAAGGAGCTTGACACAAGAAAACAAACTCTACTCCACCGAGCTTGTTTAATTTTTTAAGGAGCTTGACACAAGAAAATGAACTCTGCTCCGACATACCTCATCATAATGAATAAGAAGTCATAGCTTCCAAGGGTTCCCCATACTATGGAAGGAATACATCTTGGAATTCTTGACCCAATGCCCCCAGCACACGATGTATGATGGCACTATCACTGAATATGGGCATGGGATAGGTAGCCACATAATTGACATGCAGCGGGGATGACACAACTGGCAGATAAATATTCGGCAGGGATGATGGTGGGCTAGCTGCCATATAAGGACCAAAGAATGCAATTTGATCGATGGTCATGATCTGACCTTAGTGTAGAAAACACATCACACGAAAGAGGGAGGAGACAAGAGTTCCCATGGCATAAATATAATCATGGCCCAGGAGTAAATTAAAGTCCAAGGGGCTAGGAACAACCATCACATCCATATGGATAGTTTTACCTCCCAAAGTAACAGGAAACTTCGGAAGGATCACTAATGGTTGAATAGTTCCTCTATTAAACACCAACAGATTCTACGTAATAGGCAAAAGTGGCGGTGAACTGAAATCTTGCCAAGTATTTGAGGATAAAATACTAACAGACGTGCCTTCATCTATAATGGTGCTAGGTATGACCAGATGGGATGCCTGTACTGTGATCTCAAAGGGCACATAAGAAGGAAGGTAGTAACCTGCAAATCAACCCTAATCGAAGGAAGAAACCAAACTACTTGGAGGGGCTACCATCGAACTGAGATGGTCTTCCCCTGATGTTATGGGAGAAGAAGGATCATCCTCCATGACTTTCATCATGGAGGTTGGAGGGGTATCCTCTAGGACTTCTATCCCAGGAGGCAGAGGAGCAGCTTCGTGAGATATAGGGACAAGAGAATATCTCTCCAAGTCTGAGGAATCTGAAGAAACAAGAAGAACTTGAGGGATGTAAGATCCAATCTCAACGGAAAAGACCTGGTGCACTGGAGATAGGGCCAGATCAACTGATCTCACGACCAAAGGCTGGTCAGGGATGGATTCATGAATTTGAATTTTCGAGGGAGTGGGACTGACTAAGGATAGCTCTTGACCGACCCTTGAATCAAATGGTGAAGGGCTCAAAGAAAGTTGTTTGTAACGAGCTAGAAGGCATGGTACAAAAATAGTTGAGTTGTCCAAAACTCTCTTGGCTTCATCCATATATGGACAAAGGTGAATAGGATGATGCCCTTCACATAACTTACATGGATTGGTGAGCTTACCCTGCCTCTTAGGAGCTTTACCAACACTAGCTAAAGATGTTCCCCCAACCTGACTCCCGGAAGCCAAAGGCAATGACAGAGGACAATTGGACCATCCTTCAAGCACCTTGGGAATGCCAGGGAAATCTTGAAGAATATTGTTTTCCTGGCACAAAATGCAAGGGAACTTGAATTTTCTTGCAGGTTTGGAAGGTTCATCGAGAGCAGATGTTTTAGAAGCAACAACTATAGTTTTAGCCTCTCACTTATCAGACTTCTTCTTCTTAGTATTCTTGTTCTTCTTCTTAGCCACCTAGGTACTACAATCCAAAATTTCACCCGGCGAAGTAGAAGATGAGGATGAAGAAATAGGTGAAGAAGGGGAGAGGTCCACCTTCGAATCAACATGGAATTGCTCAGGTAAAGGAGTGGATGGTAAGGTGGCCGGGACATTTGGGACCAAAGAGGTTGAAAACAACCAAGCAGGAAACCCAACAGTTAACCCAGGAAGGGACAATGTTGCCATATAACTTATATTATATAAGGAGCACCAACATTTCCTAAAGGAGGAAAAGGACTAGGACTCCCTTAAGAGGGAACTCCTTGATTAGAAAACTCCAGAAAAGTTGCCATCGGGAACGATCTCCAAATAAAACACTAAGGACAAAAATTCTAACCAGGAATATTCCGTGGACGATTAATTTTTAAGACACTGAAACCAAAATCTACTATTTCATATTTTAAGAGTTGAGAAATAGGAAAAAGGTGACTCTATCACTTTCAGATTGGACACGAGATTGAAAGGACAAGAGCTCGATGATCTTTTTAGTTAAAAGAGTCAGCAAAGATCAATGTGACTGTAGAAATTTTTTAATAACCGATATATTATTCACCGAGATTCTCCTGATCTCACACTATTTTAACTTCATGCACAATACAGAATCTCTTCTACCATTGATCATTAATTCTGGAAATATAAACAATCGCATGCGCACATTAAAACCATAAACATTCACACATATGAACACAGTATTTCATCGAAAATATTGAAGCTTAAAACCCCAACTATATGTATATTATATGTCATAGAGATCATGTAACAATCATTGTACAAAGCTCCTCACAAGCTCTCAGCACAACCTCCAATTGCTACACACTAATCAAGCTAGATCTAGCAAAACACATGCTCCACTCTCTGCCACCTAATAGCCAACCTCTATTGCGTAATCAATGCTCTAGGATGGCTCATTAAATAACATAAACCACATGGCTTGTACTGCGCAATCCTCATGGGCTTCTCCAATCATTAGTAGTTGCAAATATGCAATGGTATAGTCATAACTAATAGTTAAACTGCTCTTTCACCTATCTCTGCACTGGTCTCCACTGAAACTGTCCATGCACTGATGTTAACTGATGTATTCTTTAGTTGATTAATGCTTTTATAATTAGTGAATTAATTAATAATTAATTCACACCACTCTTCACTAGTGTATTAATCAATTAGACTAAATACAACTACTTCAACTATGTTTAGATTAGTTAAACTGAACACAACTCCATTAACTCCTCAATCAATTCCACCAAACTCTCTCACATGAGTTCTAACTGATGTCTCCATGCAATAGCTCCACTTAACCCTAGGAATATCATAATTCCTTCTGTCAGCTCCTGTGCCACATCTGTGCACTTAACTGAAGTGATCCAAGAGAATAAGATAATTTTTATAGTCCAAATATTATTAAGAGCTAATAATATTCGACATATCTATTTTTAGACTGGAAATCTAAAAATATATTCCGCCCAATATGTCTAAAAATATAATTCCATCTATTTTTTCAGACTTAACCAACCATCCACAAATAGCATCCTGAAACTCATAGAATATGATCAACATGTCTAAAAATAGACATAGTTTGAAAATAGACTCGTGCCAAAAATAGCCTACGGGCCCACTTAGTGAAGGCGACTCTTTTCACTAAGTTCATCATCTTGTTGCAATCTCAACACTCCATCTCAACAAGACAAGGATTATCTGCAACCCCTATCTTGCCCCTGTGGTATTCGAATTTGCTCTTGGTGAGCGCCTTTGTCAAGATATCAGCATCCTGATCCTCCGTGGGAATGTATGAAAGTAACATGATCTTCCGCTGCCCACAATCTCTGATATGATGATACCGGATGTCAATGTGTTTAGATATATCATGGAATACTTGATTAACCAAGAGTTTGATGTAACTCTGATTATCACAATAAATCATAGTAGGATCCAAGTGTGAACTGAACAACCCGACCAGGATCTTCATCATCCATATAGCCTCGCATGTAGCCAAACTTGCTGCCATATACTTAGCCTCTGCTGAACTGAGTGCCACGGATCTCTGCTTCCTGCTGTACCAAGAAATTGATGTCGACCCGATACTGAAAATCCCTCCAGATGTGTTCTTTCTGTCCATTGCGCTCCCTGCCCAATCTGCATCTGTGAAGCCACATAGCCTCACCTCATCCGACTGTCTGTACCATAATCCATATCTCGATGTTCCTTTGAGATATCTCAATACATTCTTTCCTACCTTCAAGAAGAGCTTGGTAGGCTTAACCATAGCTTGCAAAAGCTGGTTAACAGCATATCATATGTCAGGTCGTGTATTGACCAGATACATAAGCAACCCCACCAACTTTCGATAAATAGTGGCATCCACTACCTCCGCCGAAGTAGCATCCTCCTTCCTCCATCCACCAGGAAGAGGAGTATCAACATGCTTGTATCCATGCATGTTGAACTTCTCTAGTATCTCACAGGCATACTTACCTTGAGAAACAAACATTCCATCACTGCGCTGCCAAATTTCCAATCCCATAAAATAATGAAGGAGGCCCAATTCCTTCATCTCAAACTCCTCTGCAAGATCAGCCTTGCATGAGTGTATCAACAGTTCATAACCTGTCAGAATCAAATCATCTACATAACGTAAAATGATCAACAACTTACCCTCCACCACAATCTGGCATAGGTTCGGATCCACCTCACTCTTGGAGAATCCAAGTCCAGTAAAATAACTGTCGATCTTTGTGTACCAAACACGAGGTTCTTGTTTCAACCCATACGATGCTCTCTTGAGCCTGCACACATGTGAATCACCGCTGAAGATATCGAAACCTTTAGGCTGCTCTATGTAAACCTCCTCCTCAATCACCCCATTGAGGAACGCAGTCTTCACATCCATCTGATGAATGTGCCACCCCATCTGCGCTGAGAGAGCAAGAATCGTCCGTATGGAAGAATACCTTGCGACAGGTGCAAAGGTATCCTCATAATCGATCCCCTCAATCTGTGAGAAGCCTCAGGCAACAAATATTGCCTTGTAATTCTCCACACTCCTGTCAACTACCTGCTTCACTTTGTAGATCCATCTCAAACCCACGATTGATTTCCCTTCCAGCCTCTGGACAATCTCCCATGCACTATTTCTAACAATCGAATCATACTCTTCCACCATGGCATCTACCCATGCAGGATCCTCCACAGCTGCCTCAAAAGAGGATGGCTCTGTCACGATACATTGACTCATGAGAGCCATGTATCCAATGTACCGATGAGGTGACTGTCTCTGTCTACGTTGTGATGCAGGTGCTCCTACAATTCTCTCTGCATCTTGAGCCAGTCGCTCAGCTTCTGTAGTGTGCTTCTGCCTTCTGATGGTTGGCACTGCATGAGTGGTCTCTTCCACTCCATGAACCTCCTCTTGTGGCTGATCCACATCAAGAGACTCATCCTTAGGAACTAATAGCTCCTCATCTACATGCAAGTGTGGCTCCCCCTTAAGGGAACACTTCATGGATTTCTCCTCATGAAATTTTATATCGCATCGCACAACAGTCTTGCGATTGTTTATAAAATACACAAGATAGTTTTGGGGCGTATCAGTGTACCCCAAAAATATCCCAACCTCTACGGTCGGCTCCAGCTTCTTCATGGCATCCTTCGTCACATGAATGTAAACAAGTGAACCAAAAATCTTCAAATGGGAAATATCAGGCCTCTTACCAGAAAATGCCTCCTCAGGTGTACTCATGCCAAGTATCCTGTGAGGACGACAGTTCTGCACATATACTGTAGTATTGCATGCCTCATCCCACAAGTGTATGGGAAGGCCCTGATCATGCAACATCGCCTGTGCAACACCCACAATCGTTCTATTCTTCCACTTAGCAACCCCATTCTGCTGTGGGTTATGAGGTGCCATGAGCTCTCTTTGAATTCCTTCTGCGCTACAAAAGTCCTTGAACTCGCCAGAGATGAATTCACCACCATTGTCGCTCCTAAGAGCCTTCACCTGCTTCCCCGATTCTTTCACAACCAGTGCCTTGAACTCACGGAACTTTGAGTATGTCTCACTCTTATTTTGCATGAAGAAGATCCAACACTTCTGAGAAAAATCATCGACAAATATCACATAGTACCTGTGCTTTGCTGTCGAAGCTACTGAGAAAGGTCCACACACGTTTGTGTGAATTATTTCAAGGATTGTTGTGGCGCGAATATCCTTCTCGTGAAAGGTGGCTTTCACAAATTTTCCCAAGGTACATCCCTTGCACTGATATGACTGTGCAAGAGTACCCTTAGGAAGCCTATTAGAAATTTGCTGCAATATCTTCAAAGCTCCATGGTGAAGGTGGCCCAATCTCCGGTGCCACAACTCACCATCATCCCAGCTCACCACTCTTTCTGCCTTTCCTGCCATTGCTGCGTAGCCATCTACCTACAATTGATAAAGGTTCTTAACTCAAACCCCTATCCTCCAGGTCTCACCAGTTTCCTTACTGCGCACGAAAGCCTTTCCCTTGCTAAAGACAACATCATATCCCTTGTCTTCTAATATCGCCATAGAGATCAGATTCTTCTTCAATCCTGGAACATGCATCACTTCCTTTAATAAAAAGGGTTTACCAAACTCCCTCTCAAAGTAAATGGTACCGATATTGGTCACACTGTATCTACCATCATCGCCCATCTCGATGTGCACTCCAAGATCTTTCTCATCCAGATCAATAAACAAATCTCGATCTCTTGTCATGTGAAAAGATGCACCACTGTCAAGAAACCACACTGAATCCATCACACTTGAGACCAACCATGTGATCAGTGAAAAATCTAGCTCAAACTGCGAGGCTAAGGCCTCTCCAGCTATAGATCCAACAACCTTCTTATTTTTCTTCTTTTATGGACAACTAGTGGTGTAATGTCCGTGTTGGTGACAGTGGAAGCACTTCACCTTGGACATGTCCTGCTTCTTGCCTTTCACACCGGATTGAGAATATTTCTTTCTCTTCCCCTTCTTTGCTTTGGTAGCCAAAGTGAAATTCTCTTCATCAGAGTTCTTTGATAAAGATTTGTCCCTGGTACTCCACCTTATCTCCTCTTGCACAAGATCTGACCAAAGTCGCTCCCATCCTGGCAATTTCTCCCAAGCATTGACAAAGTCCTGATAGGAATTCCAACTCTTCAGAAGCCCAAGGAGAGCTAAGCTCACCAATTCCTCATCATCAACAGTAACTCCCACACTTCCCAGCTCATCCATGCATTGGATGAACTTCGTGAGGTACTTGGGCATACTGTCGCCTTTCTCCATTTTTATGTTTCTGAGTTTATCCTTGAGCACCAACTTCCTCTCGTCACTCTTGGTTTGGAATAAATCTATCAAAGCTTTCCACATCAAGAATGGAGAAGCCTTACCATGAAGGCTAGATACTATGTGATCCTTCATGCCCTCCAACAGAATCCTTCGACACTTTGCTGTCTTCTTTTTCCATGCGTCAAGTACGGCAGCATCACTAGAAGTAGGCTTTGGAATTTCTGCATCTATGAACTCCTTCAACCCATTGTCATCCAGCACCACCTCCATCCTGTCCTTCCATGCAATATAATTTGAGCTGCCCTCAAGGGAATACTCTAATCGCAATCCATTGAAAGACATCTCAACTTCAACACTAAGAAAACACTGCTGCAAATTCGAATTCCACCAGCACAAAACTCAACCGCTTCAATGTTTTGCAATTGATCCAATGATAAATATCGCTCCGATACCATGTACAAAAAATTTAATAACCGATATATTATTCACCGAGATTCTCCTGATCAGAAACTATTTTAACTTCATGCACAATACAGAATCTCTTCTACCATTGATCATTAATTCTGGAAATATAAACAATTGCATGCGCACATTAAAACCATAAACATTCACACATATGAACACAGTATTTTATGGGAAAGCTTGAAGCTAAAAACCCCAAATATTTGTATATTATATTTCATAGAGATCATGTAACATTCATTGTACAAAGCTCCTCACAAGCTCTTCGCACAACCTCCAATTGCTACACACTATTCAATCTAGATCTAGAAAAACACATGATCCAATCTCTGCCACCTGATAGCAAGCCTCTATTTCGTAATCAATGTTGTAGGATGGCTCATTAAATAACATAAAACACCTGGATTGTACTGTGCAATCCTCATGGGCTTCTCCAATCACTGGTAGTTGCAAATATGCAACAGTATAGTCACAACTTATAGTTAACCTGCTCTTTCACCTATCTCTACACTGGTCTCCACTAAAATTGTCCATGCATTGAAGTTAACTGATGTATTCTTTAGTTGATTAATGATTTTATAATTAGTGAATTAATTAATAATTAATTCACACCACTCTTCACTAGTTTATTAATCAGTTAGACTAAATACAACTAGTTCAACTATGTTTAGATTAGTTAAACTGAACACAACTCCATTAACTCCTCAATCAACTCCATAAAACTCTCTCACATGAGTTCTAACTAAATTCTCCATGAAATAGCTCCACTTAACCCCTAGGAATATCGTAATTCCTTTTTTCAGCTCCTGTGCCACATATGTGCACTTAACTGAAGTGCTCCAAGAGAATAAGATAATGTTTATAGTCCAAATATTATTAAGAGCTAATAATATTCGACATATCTATTTTTAGACTGGCAATCTAAAAATAGAATCCACCCAGTATGTCTAAAAATAGAAGTCCATCTATTTTTTCCGACTTAACAAACCATCCACAAATAGGATCCTGCAACTCATAGAATATGATCGACATGTCTAAAAATAGACATAGTCTAAAAATAGACTTGCGCCAAAAATAGCCTGCGGGCCCACTTAGTGAAGGCGAATCTTTTCACTAAGCTCATCATCTTATTGTAATCTTAACAGTGACTACTCTGGTAATATAGGTAAATGGGTGTACCAGATATTCGTGAACTTCCATATACACCTTGGTAAAAATGAAAGAGAAATCAACCAAGGACTTAACGTACGTGCAGGTAATCTCCCCGAATGTTGTGTCTGGTGTATCACAGGTAAAAGGTGGTAGACTCAACTTCCTATGGATAAATTATTTGCAACCTAATGGGTTCTCCCTTTATATACGCAATGGTATGGGGAATGCAAGTCCGTACTAGCGCTATCTAAAGCCAGATGGTGAATGACAACTACTAGGCTTAAATACGGAGGAACATGTCTCTACCTTAGACTACTAGATATTTCGTTAAAGTTTCAATGTTGCCTTAGTTTATTTCAGTAAATTTTAACGTTGACCCTCAATCTATGTTTCTATTTCAAGGCCCTATCGAATGTTGGATCCCATAAAACCTCTAAATGCAAACTACATGCCACAAAACATTATTTTGTTTAATGAAGATCTGTCTACGGGAGAGTTGAGAGCTTTTCAAATGACAACAAAACGAAAGGCACAAAAACATCCACTATTGTTTCCATTGAAAGCTAATGAAACTAGAAAAATTCTCTCTTAGAGTTATATAACACCTATAATGCGAAAGAGCTTTCAATTTTCACTAGGCTAATCAAAATGCAAAGAAATTTGTTTTGGTATTTTTCAATATTTTAGAGAAAATGCACTAAATGAATGAAAAAACTAATGAAAAAACCAATTCGAGAAATGAAAGTAAGAGAGCTGAAACAAAAAAGTTCACTCAATAAAAATGCATGCAATCAAGACTCAAAATAATGACGAAATCCATCAAAGTGAAGAAGAATATCGAAAAAGAATCGCACAAACCGTGTAATCTAGGCTTGGAGTGACACAAAGTGAAACTTGAATGAAAGAGAGAACAATCACTCAACTAATGCAATGATACAATGAAATCCAAAAAAACAAATGCAAAGAAGTGAAAACGATGTTGACCGGGAAAGAAAGGACCCAAAACTCCCATGGGAGGCTCAGCACACTGAAGCACCTAGAAGCCCTAGGGCTAGAATGAAAAACTGATAGTAAAGGGCAAAAAACTGGAGGAAAAGGGCCAAACACAATAAAAAATGACCTCAAGGCACTCAATCAATCAGAAAAATGAAACCATGACCAAAACTCAAGCTCAGAGAGCCAAAAATCAAGAAAACCCTAACACCAAACAGAGTTGGCATGCCTGTTTGGCTATAATCTGTGCCAAAAAAGCATTGGCACGAGGGCCTAACTAACAGAAAATTCCAGTTGGTCTAACTATCGAGAGCTAAACCGCGCCAATCGAGTTTACTATGGGAAAAAGATGAAAAAGGACAAACATATACTGGATCTCATCTTCTGGGGGCTGAACAGGGGTTTGACACCAAGGGAGGTGAACCAGAAGAGAAAATAAATCAATCAAAATCCAAAAACAACCAAAAGAGGAAATACTAACTCTAATTGACTCCCCATTGGAGCTGCCAATTTGTTGTGCAGGTAAATTCCCTCTACGGACAGAGGCAATCCCTCTAGCCCTAGGGTGGTTCTAGCAGCTACGGGAACATACTAAAATCTACCTTCCTAGATTGTAAATGATATTCAAATCAAGGAAGATGACCTACCTTATTTTGATGCTATTTTTTCGTCTTCCGTCAAAGCTACTTGATCCGTCTCTCTTCTCCAGCTCGATACACGTTGCTATCAACGTCTGATTACCTATACAGAAAATCAATACAACATGGAAAGCATAACACTAAGACAAACATAAAACAATTACAACCTATCTAACTGATCAAGAAATGCTATAAATATCATTATAATTGTAAACAAGAGTGGAAGATAAACATCAGATGCATTTTATTATGATAAAGATAAGGGGAGTTTACAACCAAGCCTTGATGTTGAGGCTCTCCTTCGGTAGGTCTATATCCAAGCACGTTTTCCACACCCTCATGAACAAAGGTCCAAGATCTCACTATGTTCTCAACACACACAAAAAATCACACTCTTCACTATTCTCCCAAAGCTATGATTACTTCTCCTCTATGCAAACGTTTTCAGCTATCTGTTCAACTAGAACATGTTCAACTAGCACATCAATGGAAGATGGCTATATTTATAGAGGAGAGGAGGAGGTTGGGATACCTACAATAGTGGAATGGAGGCCTTATCCCTTGGGAGGTTTCCCCATAAGGTGGGAAAATGAGGTCAAAGGAGGAAGGATGTGGTTATTCAATCATACCACTCCTTCTGACTCATCCACGAAGTTATTGTGATCAAAACTTTGCCTCTATTTCTAAAAAAATTTCCATAAAAATATTGGCATGGGCATCTCACTGAGACATAGCACCAGCTGGCACGGGCTCAATGTTAATTTTCCTCATTGGCACGAGGGCATAACGTCCTACCAGTGCCAAGGAAAAAACAGGTGTTTTTAGTGGTCTGCTCAAGAAATGATCAACAGAGGGAATGTTTTCCTCATGGCAAGGGATGCAATGTTGGTATTTGAAAGGCATGACACTACCTATTGGTCACAGAAATGACCCTCTAATGGGCTAGATGGGGGTTACAAGGATAGTGAAAAATTACTCTGTAACACTTTCTCTTGATTTCTCCACATTCAGGCTTCAGGCCAACATCCTCCTTCAGCTACAATGTAGTCTCTATTTAGAGTTGGGTTGTGTTTCAGGGTGTTGCAGTGGAGGTTACTGAACACCACTTCATGTGCTTATTTTTTAGAGGAGGAAGCCTTATTTTTTTTACAGGATCAATGAGGAAGCATATAGGATAATTTCACCATATTTTACATCAAGCCAACCATTTTCCATCATTTACAGCATAGTCCCTCTCCTTCATTGCATTATTTTCAGCATGCATCTGTAGTGAGGGTTGCAGTGTTTGTTTGGAGGGTGAGATCTTCAATGTTAGGATCAGCCTTTCACTTGGAATATCCCTTGGATGAGTTTTGTTCAGCCTTTGCATCATCTATAGCCATCTCCATTGATTTCTTGAGTTGCAGCTGTTGCTCAGTCTTGAGACTGCAACTCCGACATTTTTTCCATTTTGCATATTTAAGCCAATCTTTCGAGGATTGTCTTGAAATTATGTTTGGGAGCTTAGATATTCACTCCAAATGTTGTATGAACTATATTATTCCATATCTATGTATTGAAATACTACAGCTGCAATTATCCCTAATAAAACTATTATGTCATAGCTTTGGACACTTTTCTGTGTAGCAGTGGTCTTGTATTTCATGTACATCTTTCTTGAGGTTGATTTTTGCCTATCTTGAGTAACTCTTTCCTCAAGATCTTGTATCTATTTGTTTCTATAATACTAACAAGATGGCTAGATGTTCTTCTTATATTTTATGAGTTGATGTAACACTGCTCTTTCATTATTATGTTCATGGATTGTTGTAGCTCCAATTTTGGAATATCTTAAATATGTTCTCATTATTGTATATTTTCCCTATTTTGGGATACTACAGTGGTATCAGAGCATAATCTTGGATCAACTTGTGGAATCTCAACCATGATGCTATCAAGAGAAGAGAACATGAACATAAATAAGACTCCATTCTTTGGAGGAAAGAAGGAGGAGAGGCTCTCAAAGATTCTTCCTAAATCTATATAGAGCATTCAAGGAGATCTCAAGAAAGTAAGAAGGGAGATGTGTATAGAATCTCCAAGAGGGTTTGAATCTGAATCAAACTCTAGATTTTCACATGATAGGTGTGAGCATGCAGCTACACCCTATAATTCACAGTGCAGTCATATGCCCAGATTTTCCATGAGAGATATGGAAGAAGATGGAATGACTAGGAGGGAAACTCTTAGTGATTTTCTGCAAGAGTATGAGTCTCAAACTAAAAAGTTTAGAGACCACATCACTTTTCCAAAGTTTTGAAAGATCAAGGTGAAGAGAGGAAAGAAACATGATAGGAGTAGATTCCTCTTATATACTTTTGATGGTTCACCTACATGTTCAGCTAGAGCTTGGGTGGAAGAACTAGACACCTTTTTGCAGTAGCACCAAATTTCTGAAGATGAATCCATGAGAGTTGCAACACTACATTTTGGAGGTAAGGCCTATGAATTGTGGATATTTGAATCCTTATCTTTAAAGAATGAAAATAATTTCTCTTATGCTAGGTTCACTAAGACATTAGTGGAAAGATTTGACGGAAACATTTCTGAAACACATTTTGTAGGACCAAACAAACCTAAGCAAACAAAAACCTTGCATGTGATGGAGGAAACTATAAACTTAGATCCACTTCAGAAAACCATGAAGGAGGCTGATGTCTTGCATCATGCCTTGTTAGAGGTAAGGCCTCTATCTCATATTCCTGAATAAGAGGGCATGGAGATCCCTTTTTCAAAAGAGGATTCAATCCTTGGAGGGTTGCCCATACATATTGATGAGGATGAGGGAAACAACGTTGTCATGTCTAGAGTATATCTAACACCTCATGCAGAGGAAGAGGGATCTTGTTGTGCTAGAATTATGAATTACGGATAAATCACACTTCCCTAGACAAGTGCTACTCTATAACAATAGGTGAAATGCTATACGACTATTTCTCCTAACTCAGAACATATACATAGAGAGGATTTGAGGCTTACTTGTTCAGTCGCTTCCAAATGGCACCTTTTGTCGCTTCCATTGTAGCTTCAAATTCAAGTGGTTTTTGAGTTGAATGCTTCCTACAAGAAAGAACACTAGAATAGCAGAATATGTAATAATATAAATATCTATTCAAGATAGTTAGCTAAATCAGTAAATCATAAACCATATACATCAACTAAAATCTTGAAATATGGAAAATAAAGGCCAGTACAGATGCATATAGGGAAAAATAAGCAGTAGTCTTTATTGATGATAGAAGGAGAGGTTACAACCTAGTCACTGATTTGAAGTGACCTTACAAAAACATTCCCAAGCCTCATCACAGTATAAATCTCTCCAACAACAGCTTCACAAATCTAGCCCTCAACTAAAAATCCTCTAGCATTTCTCTACTCAAATTCTTCCTTTCAAGCACTTAGATCTGTGCTCAATTTATAGATTAACTGTAGGTTGTTTTACAATCAACAACTTTCCAAAAATAGGCAAGACATGTTTCCATTCATGTAGATGTCAAATGGACACTTGGATTCGAAGCTTGACAGATGTGAACTCTTCTAGAAGGCACTGGCCAAGTGGAGATTGCGGAACAATGAGAATTTCACTCCTAATGTGACCAACACACCTGTGAATGTTGGGAAGTGCTTTGCAGAGCAGCCTTGCAAGAGACTACCTGCATATGCAACGCACTTAGTCCCTTTAGAGCCTGGTTTAGTGAGCTCTCATATGCTAAATAATAATCTTCAAACCGTGGAAACCTTTTCTTGATGAAAGTCTTACTTGATTTGTCCTGTTTCTTGTCTTAGGGAATGTAGCAACTGAAATGACAGGGAATGATAGACCCTTGATCATTGGTCATGAAGATGATTTGCAGTTAACCAGGTCATTGGGAATGGTGTCCAAATTGACCTATAACAAATACATTGCTCCAAATAGAGGGATTCTTGTATCATTGCAAGAAATTCCCTAGGATCTCACATGTGGAGATCAAGGCACAAATCATGATTCACATGTGCCATTTATGATAGGGTGTGAACCTAGGGAGATATAAGGAGGAGATAGGGAGGATGACTAGCATCATGTGATAAGGAGCACACACCCCTATATATTTTAGTAGGTTGAAGCACCTAAGAGGGAGACTGGATTGCGTATTGAGGGCAAGGAAAAAATGTCCATTCATATATGTAGTCTACTCTTGATGATGATTTCTCATTGCATGGATACATTTCACCAAGGAGACCACCATATCAACAGATGATGATAGATTCTTCACATTTTGAGGCACCACTCATTGATTTAAGAGGAGTGGATACCTTGAGAGAACTTCGTACAGTGCTGGGAGTCTTGAGTGGACTCAAGGAGAGATGGAGCATTCTCTCAACATCATCATTAACCACTCCCATTTCAGATTCTATGCTGTGGCAGAAGCAGCATGGGAAGTTTTATTTCCTAAATCCACCTTAGGCTGAGGAAGGCAAAGTCTAGGGTAACATCAAACCACGCTTAACTTGGTAGCTAGACCTACCAGATCGGGAGAGGGCTCTCTCTTGGTCAATCTAAGAAAAAATAATCAGTGAGGCTTGAGATGACTTAAATAAAGGCTGATTTTAGGCTAGATATATTTACAAAAGAGTTTGATTTGATTTTGAGGGTGTTTTTTGGATCAAAGGGAAAGGAAGATTTTGGTTCTGGGGAATGAGGCCTAGCTTTTTGCAGAGATCTGAATGGAGAAAGGAAGGAAATTGTTTTGATGCTTCAATTTTGAATGAAATGGATAGCTCAAACCATTGAGGAGTTGAAGAGGGAAAGATAATTTAAGGAATCCTCTTCAAACAGTTGAAAACATAGAAAATTAAGCAAAACTCAAGGTAGAGCATTGCAAATATAATGAACTCCACCTTTATCCTTGTTTGTTTAAAATAAGAATAAATAAGAAAGGAGATGATACACATAAACACCATTAAACTTACAATAACAGAGAGAAATACATCATCAAAACAAGGAGCCACATGAATCCCAAGGAGTGCTACAAACCCTAGTCTATTCCCTTGCCAAACTGTAGAGATGAAATGTACAATGAAGCTCAAAGTAATCCCAAGTGTCCAACCCTGAAAATGACTGAAAAAATACAAGATATAGACAACACTAAATCATCCCCAAACTATAATAGTCAAGCTCACAATTCTAAGAGTTGTTTCAATAATATCTAAACCAAGAACTGGAAAATAGGCAGTGGAAGAGCTTGCCTCTATAAGATAGGAAACTGATTCATTCAGTTGCAATTCACCTTTTGATGGATGAATCTACTTCCATGAGTAAAATTTTTCCAAAATTACATCAATACCCATGAAATTACATCAAATTACATCAATATTTTTAAATGTGGAAGTAATAAAGTCAAACTGGCCAAAACTAGGCGAAAAGCAGAGTTACTGAGTCAAAAATGAGCCAAAATCCTCAATGCGTCGCGCCTGATTTCTCTATGCGTTGCACTAGTTTGGAGATGCTTTTTAAGGCCTTCCCATTGTCAAAATTGGCTCCAAGTGGGCTAGTTGGAAAGGTTTACCTATCTAATTTCTAACACAAGTGGAATTTCTGAATTTGGCTGTAATTTTCCCCTCCAAAAATGAGTTTTCCCAACACTGCTTCCTGTGTGTCCAAAAACGGGCAGAAAGGTCATTTTTAGGGTGTTTTTTACTCTTCGGGAAGCCAAAAACCTATAAAATCTCTTGGCCATGGGTAGGCATGCATAAATTTTCATGGAAAATCCAAAAATATAAATTTGTACGCAAGAGGAGCTCTCAATCATAAGCATGTGTGAAGTGGCGCGACGCGTTGAACTGAAAAATCTGTGTTTAGTCCAAAAATAACAAAATTTGTAAAATGTGTCCCAAATTTCTTGAAATTTCAACTGAGTGTCCTCCATCATGCACTATGTTGGGCCAAGGAAGCCTCAGCCAAAATTTGAAGTCTATATTTCCTTTTCCGACGCCTTAATTCCCTCTTCAACTTAGCCTTCAGGATATTGATTCGTGTCTTGCAAACATGATTTCTTGCTCAATAATGATTCTTCATGTGCCTCAATATGTTATTTTCCTTGTTGGCCTTCTCCAACAGCTTATACAAATGAATATTGACCCTTTCAAGCCAATTTTCTCGATCAGCCTCAATCTCTTGCTCAATGGATGTCATCTCAGTTTGGCTCCTTTGGGAAGCTTGCCAGTTCTCACATATATTTTGCAACTCCATGATAGTTTGATGATCTTCCAAATTTTTATTTCTCTGCTCAAGGTGATTTATTATCCATTGGGCTCTGTGCAATTTGACAGACAAAGCGTTTATTTATGCCTTCTACTCCTGAACAATCTCTCTCAGCTTTGAGCTTGGTGAGACCAAATCATCATCAATGAGTATGAAATCTATATCCTGGCCTCCTGAAGGCCCCTCATCATGTATGGGCCTCTTACCCTTGTCCTGTACCTATGCTGCCGATGAAGACCAGAAGAATTACAGTCTTTCTTTAATGAAAAATATTTGTCAATTTAAATCCATAGCAAACTCTTTTATGCATTGAATTCCTGTATTTATTTTTATTATTATTACTGATTTACATTGTAATAAAAAAGAATAGAGAGTTGAAACCATTGCAGACAGTAATGCATTGTAATTAATAGAATAGAGAAACCATGCCATTGCAGATGACTATGCACTGTAAACCCAAGACCAGAGGGTTGAAACCATTGCAGACAGAAAACATTTCTGCGTAAGGAGAAGCCATAAATGTACAGGACAAAGACAGAATTTGCGCAAGCATAGAACGAAAGTCACAGCACACAAGGACCAATTTCCAGCGAGAAGAGTTAAGAAGTATCCAGTCACCATTATCGACATTTCACCAACGAATTTCCAGGTAAAGCACAAAATTCCTTTAGAATCGATTGAAAAGAAAAAGAGTCTATTTAAACATATGAAAGTTCGTTTTTATTCATACAGACTGTAACCCACTGTCCATTACAAAAAAAGTGTGTGTCGAAGGGTTTCTGAACTCGAGCGAACAACGCTCATATTTTAGCCAACTGTAAATCCCAAGCTAAGTAAAGCAGAATGCACCAAAACCTTGTGCCATGAAATGACAGAGTAGGGTTTGGAAAAATAACCCATGAGACCATAACAACAAAAAGAGTGGGAACCAGGAAAATGTATAACCCTATTACGAGGCTAATGACAGACTCATAGTCGAAACGACCCTACCCGTTTGTTTGAATCGGGGCCGGTTTGCTTTTGCCTTTTGTTCATAGCAGAACGAACAATTGGTGTCCATCAGTTCTGGGTAACCTACCAGAACAGAAAGGGAGATAGGTTAGAAATTGGAAACACCAGAATCTGGAAGAAGAAAAATGAAAGATACATTGCAACAAAAATGAAACCACATACATTGTAACATTTACCTGTGACTGGAAAGGCGACATCGAGAGAGGAGACTAAAATCGAATGCCATAACCTAATAGCAAGGAACAGAACACATTAATGTCTGAGTAAGGTGCAGAGTAGGTTAAAACATGGAAGGTTAACTTACTTCGGAGGTGAAAGAGGTCGAATGATCAAGACCATTGGCGTAGAACTAAAGTTCCAACCTACAACACAAACAGAACAGTTAGCGAAGCGAAATGAAAGAGCCTGCAAACCCATTACAGTCTAGAGCAATAGGGTTGTCTTGGTTCTATTAGAATCATTCATACCACAAATGAAAGACAGACAGTCGACAGAGTTATCATTCTCGGCGAGGACTTCGTCGCACAGAACATCGAACCAGGAAGGCATCAACAGAACCCTCGGGCAGAGTAGAACGGAGAACCCTCGTAGCGCAAATGAACAAATGAGTGTGATTGTAGACCAAGGTTGGGGTTTGTCACAAGGCGGGAGGAGACAGAATCGAGGAGATCGACAGGTGGCGCCAAGGACCAGCGAGAAGGACAGATATTAAATTGAAGTGAGATTGCAAGTTGGATCCGATCCACGGATCTCTGATCACATTTAACATATCAACGCATATATCGAAATGATATTAATGACATTAATGTTATTTGTTAACATATAGTTCAAAGGGGGTGAGTGGGACCTGTAACCTGTCACGGTTACCAAAAATTTTAATTTAACATTACACACACTAGTGGTATGTGTCTCATGACCTTCATGATGATATGAAGCTTCACCTGCCTCATGAACAACCTTCGAAGGTGCCTGAGGAGCTGTGATGAAATCATTAGAAATGAAATCCTCCCATGAAATACCCTGCAAGCCAAGCTGATATATAACCACAATTTTGATGAGTGAAAAGTGATAGATACTCCTATACTGCTGCTCAAGAGTTTTCCTTTGCACGAGAGTGATCATCTTCTCAACATTTCGGCACATGAAATAAGGGAGGTTAATCATCCTCACCCTAGTAAAATGCATCAGTAACCTGATATGATAGGCATAGAGACGTGAAAACCGGCCCTCACAGCTAAAATATTTGATAATAAGTTTCATCAGAGGAGGATATGAATCTTTTAAGAAATAGAAGGGAAAAACTCTGTTGAGTTGTCTCAAAAAACTAGGCTTGATATATGGCTCATAGTGTACCCTGTCAACCTGCTGCCTTTTGTTCCATTGTTCTCCAACATTTGGAATTCCGGTTGCTTGAGAGATAGTTTCAGGTGTTAAAGTGAATTTCACACCTGCAAGGGTGACTTGGCCATTATGTAAATGCAACACAAACAATCGGCCCAGCTCTTGATGATGGTGGACCCTAGCAACCATTTCACAAAATTGATAACAAGGCTGTTGTTGAAAACATGCAATGGTAAGAGGACAGGCCTGCAATTCAGCCAATGAAGTAGGCTCCTCCCTCACATGTCTGCCACTCTTGTGAGGTCTTCTAGGTGCATGTAATTCAGTTGTGGAGTCACTGTCTCGGTCATAAGAAGTATCCGTCTCCATGATTTCCAAAGTCTATGTTGTCTTGGATGAATATGAGGAATTTGGTGTCTTTGGTTTTATTTCCAAATATGTGATAATAAGTGAGCGACTATGGAGGGAAAGGGTAGGGGAAATGATAGGATATTTCCAATTTAAATCTGTCAATTAAAGAGTTTAGGTATAGTCAATATTTTTTTTGGGATACCATTGGGTTTTGGGAAATTTATAATTGGGATGTGGGATAATGGAAATGGGATGGGAAATGAGTGATTTAGGGATATGAGGGAATAGGGAGATGGAACAAGAATAACAATGATGAGGGAATACAAGGTGGGGAAATAGGAGTGATATGCACACAATCAATTTGTAAACCCTAAGGAAACAATCCTTTGAACAAGAAAATAGGGTTTAAATTTTCTTGTATTAAATCCTTATAAACAACACAAGACCATGTTCATTGGCATTTACAAGGTTTATTGCCTTACTTGAACAAAGAGGAACCCAGCCGATTTGAAATTGTGAGAGGAAGGGCAATGGATTTTATTTTTGGCCCTATGCATCGTGCAACAAAACCAGTGCGTCGTGCAGCTTCAATGCATCATGCAAGAGCAATTTTAACAGAGTAGGGGCCGACCCAATGCGTCGCGCCTGCCCAATGCGTTGCGACGCCCAACTAATGCATCGTGCGACTCAACCTTGCACAAATTATCCTTCAAATTGTGCCTTCGCTTTTCACGATTTATCCTTTGCTCATTCCAGTCCTCTTGGCATACAAATGAGTTTTGGAAAGATGAAAATGTTTTATATGCCAAGGATTTTAATTCTTGATTTCAAAAACCCACTTTTGCAATGTTTCAGACTTTGACACTTTTTTTTTTAAAAGCTTTGTTTTTCTTTTGACTTTTTGACTGAATGATGTCCTTTCTATTTGTCTTGCAAGGAATGGATGGCTGGAGCTTGAAAAAGGTGACCAGGGTTGCCAGTGAAAGTATTATTACAACTGAGAAAACTTGAAATCATGTTACAAGATGAAATACTCTATTTTTCTTCAAAACAGAGTTTTGAAGAAAAATACAATATTAAGAATATGAAGATGAGATTTTTAGCACTGAAACATTATTTCAAACTTCCTCATGTGCCTGCTGACCATTATTGGGCATTCTAAAGACCTCATTAATGAAACCCTATACCTAATGACACTAAAACTCTAAAAATGACTCTTTGCAAACTATGAGACCAAAAGTGATTGCAAATGATTTTAATGAACAGAAATAGGATAGCAAGTAAAGGACATGAGGGACATGAGCAACAAGCCACTACCGTCAGATGATCCATGCTCCTAATGGAATGGATATAACTGAATGAGACACCTAATATGCAAGGCAACAAGATTAATTTGATCTCTGACGGAGAGATGAAGATACCGACACTAACATTGGCTCCAATGGGGAAGGTAGCTCCTTGGAGGTGCCAAGAACTACAGATCTCTGGGAAAGTAGGAAGTGCCTTTTTCCATTGGGCTATGGAGTCAATAACTTTGAAAAACCAAAAAAGGACTATTGAATAATTTTTAGGACTGAAAAATGACTCAAAATTGACTCAATTTGAAACCAAAACGACTTAAATACCTGACTCAACAAACCGAACCAAAACTGAAATCAACTTTTAGATTTATAGCCTTCACTTCAGGCCCCAAACTGAAATAATGATGAAAACACATGCTTGCAATGAAACTTAAACAAACTGGTATGTACAGTGACGTGAATGACAGCAGAAAACATTTCACAAATAATACCGTTTGAGTAGTCAACCATTGACCGACCCTCTTGGACAATCTTCTCCATTCATTTCTTTAAAAAAAAGCATTTTTGCCTCGATATGCAGCAATTCTGAAAGGTCCTTTCCAAAGATTCTCAAACTTTCCATGCTTACCTTTATCTTCGTTTCGTGCATCCCATTTTAGCACCATTTCTTGTAATTGAAACTTGTTTGCCTTTGCCTTTCGATCATATATCTTCTTGATTCTCTCTTGCAGCTTGAAAGTGTTTTGAAAAACCTCGTCTCTAGTCTGTTGTAAATGGATCATTTGATTTATTCTCCGTTGCATATGATCATCTTCACTTCCAGCTTCCTGTAGAAGTTTAACAACTGGAACTGCGAGAGAGGTCGGGAATACTGTGTCAACACCATACACGAGCTCAAAAGGAGACATGCGTACAGATTTATTTTGACTCACTCTATCTGCCCAAAGTGCATTAACCAATTTCTTATGCCAACTTTTCTTATTTATTTCCAGCATCTTTTTGATAATGTTGACCAAAGATTTATTTGAGGATTCGGCCAATCCGTTGCCTTGTGGATGATATGAGTTTGAGTGCCCCAAAGTAATTTTATACCTATCACAAAAGTCAATCATTCTTTTATATTTAAAAGCTTCTGCATTATCAGTGATTAGCTTGTTTGGACAACCACAACGAGACAAAATATTGTTTTCAAGAAATGAAATGATTATCAAATCTGTGGCCTGCCTGGTGGGAATCACCTCAATCTATTTAGTAAAATAATCCGTCACTGTAAGGATCCAATTATGTTGCGCTGAAGAAGCAGGATGGATTTCACTAATGAAATCCAAAACCCACTGCTGAAAAGGAGCACTTACTTCAATGGGCTTGAGCGGTAAAGGCTACAATTTTTTCCTCCCTTCAAAAATCTAACATTCATGGCATATTTTAATAGTTTTTTACACATCATAAAAGAGAGTCGGCCAATAATATCCTACTCTCAAAAATGTTTTGGCCGTTGTTTTCCAGAAAAGGTGACCTCCGTAATCTCCCTTATGAAATTCCTCCATAACCTGCTTTGCTTCTTCTTCAACAAAACAATTAAGTTAGACACCACCGAGATCTTTCCAATAGAGTGCATTATTCATGATACAAAACTTTTCAGCCTTCAATTTCTGCATCCTAATTTTGTTTTGATCCATTCTTGGCGGTGGTGAAAAATTTTGGAGCACATATACAATGTCTGAATACCAAGGAGAATAAACAAAGATTTCTGATACTTGAATTAGCAAACTTTCTTCATTTTCCTCAAACATAGTAGCCATGAGATTAATGTCCAAGGCATGAAAATTTGACTCAACCATTAGCTTAGCCAGCCCCTGTCCTTTGATAAGAATTGTAGGTTTTATCTCCACATCATATTCCAACAAGGCAACAATCCATTTGCCTCGTCTCCCTTCTGGATCTGTTTGCACTAAGAAATCTTTAACAACAACATTAGGAACATAAGCAAGAATGTGAGAATGCATAATGTATACTCGAAAATATTTCAACACCTTCACTAAGGCAAGAGCTTGCTTTTCAATAATATTGTACTTTAAGGCTACATCTCTTATGTTTCGGCTGAAAAAAGAAATTAGTTTTTCATGCTGATCTCTTTTATGCATCAAGACTACTGCCATAGTATGATCCGAGGAAAATGAGAACAAAATAAAATCCTGAGTATAGTCCGGGCTGATCAAAACTGGAGCTGAAGAAAGAGCCAATTTTACTAAATTGAAAGACTTTACTGCTTCCTCAGTCCACTTCACTACACTATGTTTCTTGAGCATGTTTGTGATTTCCCTTAAATGTTCTACAAGATTAGGCACAAAGCGATGTAAGAAATTCATCTTACCATTGAATGATTGGATCTCTTTTTTGTTACGGGTAAGATCAATTTGCTGAATATCTTCTACTCGAGCTAGATCAATGCGGATGCCATCCTTTTATATAATATGACCAAGAAGCTTGCCCTCATCCATGGCAAACAAACTCTTATTTGGATTGAGAGACACACCATATTTTCTACACCGCTGAAAAGCAATCTTCAAATGATAAAGGTGCTCTTCATCTAAATTAGAAAAAACTGTGAAATCATCAAGATACGCAACTAGAAAAACATCCTTTTCATTTGCAAATGCCATATCTATTGCTCACTGAAAGCTCACACCAGCATTCTTCAAACCGAAAGGCATTTTAGCATAATGGAAAGTTCCCCACAGAGTGGTGAATGTTGGTTTATCTCTATCATCCTCATGGACCAAAATTTGGTTATAACCGGAATAACCGTCGAGTAGCAACATGCAGGATGCTCCAACTACTCGCTGAAGTATGTGAGCCATTTTGGGCAATCGATAGTTATCCTTAAATGATACTTTATTCAGATTCCTAAAATCAATGCATAAGCGAATCTCACCTGTTTTCTTTCACACAGGCACCAAATTAGAAATCCAATATGAAAATCTTATGGGAATGATGATACCAGCCTTGTACAACTGATTCAGTTCCTTCTCTATTGAGGGCAGCAAATTTGGATTTATTCTTCTCAATTTTTTCCAAAAGGGATTTTGATTTGGCTTGATCAGAATGGTATGCTAAATTATGTTTGTGTCATATGTCTTCAAATCTGAATAGTCCCAAGAAAATACATTAGCAAAGGAAGATAACAAACTGATATACTTTGATTTTACCTGTGGGGGAAATCCTTTGTACAATTTCACCATTTTTGGATTTTTTGCTGATCCAATGTTCACATCCTCAACTCCTTTCTCGATGGGCAGCAAGCTTGGTTTCCGAGCTACATCATCTTGGTCGAAAAGCTCCTCTAAAGGTATTAAACCTTTAGGAATGACATTATCCTTCAGCTGCAAAACTTCCATCTGATTGATTTGTACATCAACCTCGCCATCATCATGCTCCCCATCAATAAAAGTGTCTTTGAATTTACCTTCATTTTACAGAAACTCATCAATTTCTTTGTAATCTTGAAACACTTACTAGTACCTTTGGTTGTTAGGAACAGTTGGACGATGCTTCACATAGATTTCAAATTTGTTTCTTGAATTCATCGGAATATTCAAATTACTTGATGTTATTGCAAGTGCATACACATGTCAAAGTATAATCTGAAAACAATCTCAAGATATCTAGTACCGCATTGCGGTATGGCTGCATTCTAGGATGCTTAGCTTGATATTCACCTTTCACTTGCTTGATAACCAACTCGGAGTCGCCATACACTGCAATCCTATTAGCATTTAACTTTCTAAGAATTTTCAGGCCAGCAATTAAAGCTTCATATTCAGCCTCATTATTTGAACAATCAAAAGCCAATTTATAAGAACAGACCCTTACATTACTTGGCACTTTGTTTGGGGAGGAAAAAGGGTTTTGTACCCAAATGCCAATTCCAGCACCGTCCCTTCCTACAGAACCATCAAAATCCATGGTCCACAAACCATCTTTGTCTTCTTCCAAATGCTGAAATTTTGTTTGCTTTTTTTCTTCACTTTGCTATCCATCAACATTTTGTTGTTGTTGAGAAGTTGATTGCTCATCAGCACTATCAAGTCTTTGTCTCTCTTTCTTTAAGACCTCTCTAAAATTTTTAGTGATATCCAGAATTTCTTCTACTTTAACTAATTGACTATTTACATCATTAAAGCTATCTGAGTATAAAACAAATGATTCTAAATCAGTATGTACATAATTGATTGGATGATTTACCGGTTTCTCCTTGCTAGTGATCATATAATTCATCCTTTGCTCCCGATATAATTTTCTCATATGAAAAAACATGGGAATAGTACCATAGGAGAAATCAAGCTTCAATGTCCTTTTAAGTTTCACTCCCCAAGATCTGGAAAGAAGCATGCCAAATCTAGGAGGAATATCTGCCACAACCACATCCATAAAAACATTTTTAGTCGGAATCCGATCCAAACTGACCACCAAATTTTTGATAAGCCCAATGCATCTTAATCTACCTGAATCGAAAGAATAAAGGTCATGATACTTTGTAGTGATATACAATCCCAATTTCTCCATGATTTCCCTAGGCATGAGATTATGAGAGCCTTCGGAATCAAACATAGCATTGTGTAACACATAGTCATGCAATCTAAGGATGATGTAAAAAGGAGGTACATCACTATCTGGAGACTCACCATCCAATGCTGGACCAAAAATCAACTCAAGTTTATCATCTTCCACGTTTACCATATCAGATAATGGATCTAAATTCAAAATCTTAGACACCTGACCCTTGTCGCTGCTATTGTTCATCAATTCAGTCAAAGGAATGGATATTCTTAACTTAGAAATTTTATTTTCCAAGTTAAAAACTGAAGTTTTCTCTACCTCTTTAGCTGGAACATCCTTATTTTCAGTTTTCTCCCTTGATATATTTGGCTGATTGGATCTTTCATTTGCTGATGGTGATTTGCTAGTATTGGGATCAACTGTCTCTTTTCCCTTTTTCTGCACAACAAGTGAATCATTCTTTGGTGTTGTAGCTTCCTTTCTTTTTTGAATTGGATTAATGGGCACATCTCTATTTTTGAGTGAATATTTTCGCTGCTGGGCGGTGAAGGAATTCATGTACCCCCTTGATATTCATTAGATTCTTCTTCAAGAGATGTCTCATTTTCCAAGATGAAATTCTCATCCTTTTGTACAGCTGATTTTTCTGAATACTCGTCATCTTCAGTGATAAAAATTGGCATATCATCAGTTGTAAAGAAATGATTCTCTTCTCCTATTACATTCTCTTCATCATCTGATTCCGGACCATGTAGAAAATTCTGCTGTAAAGGTGTCTTCACCAGCCGTTGTACTGCTTGTTCTTGTACTCGCTACTCTATTTGCTTGATTCTAAATTGTGGCTGCTGCTGGCCACGAAAGTTATGATTTTTAATCTGAGGTTTAGACTTATCAAGTGTTAATATTTCAAACATCTTTTCCATCTTACGAAGCACTTGATCTGAATTGGAAACCTCTTCCTTTATTGCTACTTTCTTTTCAGCTTTTGTTCTAGCTCTCCTGGCAAGCAGATTGGCTTCAATGCTAACTGCAATTTTCTGCATATCTTCTAAAGTGCCCAGATCTCTTTCTCTTAATTTATAAGCCATGTCAAGATCAAAGCCATCCAGAAACTTAATCAAACCCAACCCCCTAGGTGGCTTTATATCAACAGGAATTGCATTGTAAACAGAATTGAATCTAATACACTAATCTTGAACTCACTCACCAACATTCCGCTTGATATTGTCATATTCGGAAAGGATCTGAAGAGCATATTTCTTCACTTCCCATTGATCCAAGAATTGTCTCTGAATATTAGGCAATGTAGTAATACTTCTAGCCGGAAAATCTCTGAACCACTTTCTTACTTCACCTCCAAAGGTTTGTACAAATAATCTCATTGTCACATTTTCCGCATCAATCTCATGAAGGTCAAAGAAATCTGCCATCCTATCCACATGTTGCTAAGCAGTAAAACTTTGAGGAGTACCATCAAAAAATGGAATTTTTCTTTGATAATCAGCAGGCATGTCATCCAAGTTTTGAGGCAATGCGAGGGGTGCAAATCGTGTAGCCATTTCTCTGGGTGGATTTACAACCGGGTTTGGGGATGTAGGAGGAGTCGGAGCATATGATGTATGAGGTGTATGTGGTGTGGATGGAGGTGATACTACTGCAGATTTTTTATTAGAAATAGCAGGTTGCATAGGAATGCTGGGAATGAAAGGAGGCTCGATAGGAATTTGTGAACTAGATGTAATTTCGGATGACCCAAGAGTTGCAGATGCGGACTCTATGAATCCGGGAATGTTTGTTGCCACAATGGAAGTCTAAATATTCAAGAAGTAACTATCAATCGATCTATTAGCTTTTTCAATTTTAGGATCTTTAACAAATTCTGGATTTAGGACAGTAGAATCAATAGCACTTTCAGACTTAGTCTCAAACAACGACAACTCAAATTGTTCATCAAACTCAAGATCTTCAAGATACTCAAAAACAACAGGACATGAATGAGATTTGAACAGAGGAATCACAGGAATTTCTTGACGAAGGATTCTCGAAATAAGATTTGGATTTTCATACACAGTAGGTGGATCGGGATCTGAATTTTCTCTAGTATGTCGTCTGGAAGCCATTGTGTTGAATTATTCTCAAAAATCAAAGGGAAAAAACCAACTTGTTTAGCCTATCGAATTCTAGACTCATCACCCAAAAGTCCAAAATTATCTAATGTACTGGGGATTTACAAGTTATATGTTACGTTTATAAAACTAAACTGGAGATTGAATGAAGCATCATTTATCTACTTTCGCTAATGCAAAGCAAGAGCATTTCGAAGGCTACCTGGCATAACTTCAGGCTCCGTATGTAGTTCATAAAATGAATAAAACTAACAAGAAAACCATTTTGTATTCCCCAGTATGGTCGCCACTATGTTATTGCCTAAATCCACCTTAGGCTGAGAAAGGTAGAGTCTAGGGTAACATCAAACCACACTTAACCTGGTAGCTAAACCCTACCAGATCAGCAGAGGGCTCTCTCCTGGTCATTCTCAGAAAAAATAATCAGTGAGGCTTGAGATGACTTGAATAAAGGCTGATTTTAGGCTAGGTATATTTTCAAAAGAGTTTGATTTGATTTTGAGGGTGTCTTTTGGATCAAAGGGAAAGGCAAATTTTGGGTCTGGGGAATGATGCCTAGTTTTTTGCAGAGATCTAAATGGGGCAAGGAAGGAAATTGTTTTTATGCTTCAATTTTGAATGAAATGGATAGCTCAAACCGGTGAGGAGTTGAAGAGGGCAAGATACTTTAAGGAATCCTCTTCAAACAATTGAAAACATACAAAATTAAAGAAAACTCAAGGTAGAGCACCGCAAATCTAATGAATTCCACCTTTATCCTTGTTTGTTTAACTTAAGAAGAAATAAGAAAGGAGAAGATACACATAAACACCAGTAAAATTACAATAACAAAGAGAAATACATCATCAAAACAAAGAGCCGCATGAATCCCAAGGAGTGCTGCAAACCCTGGTCTATTTCTTTGCCAAACTACAGAGATGAAATGTACAATGAAGCTCAAAGAAATCCCAAGTGTCCAACCCTGAAAATGACTGAAAAAATACAAGATATAGACAACATTAACTCATCCCCAACCTCTAGGGGTTGAGCTCACAAGTCTAAAATCTGTTTCAAGAAGATCTAAACTAAGAACTGGAAAATAGGCAATGGAACAACTTGCCTCTATAAGATAGGAAACTGATTCATTAAGTTGCAATTCACCTTTTGATGGATGAATCTACTTCCATGAGTAAAAATTTTCCAAAATTACATCAAAACCCAAGAAAATACATCAAATTACATCAAGATTTTTACATGTGCAAGTAAGAAAGTCAAACTGGCCAAAACTAGGTGAAAAATAGAGTTACTAAGTAAAAAATGAGCCAAAATCCCCAATGTTTCGCGCCTAATTTCTCTATGCGTCACACCAGTTTGGAGTTGATTTTGAAGGCCTTCCCGTTTAGCTGCCATTTGCCCCTCCAAAAATGAGTTTTCCCAACACTGCTTCCTGTGTGTCCAAAAAGGGGCAGAAAGGTCATTTTTAGGGTGTTTTTGACTCTTCTAGAAGCCCAAAACCTGTCAAAATCTCTTGGCCATGGGTAGGCATGCACAAATTTTTATGAAAAATAAAAAAATATAAATTTTTACCCAAGAGGAGCTCCCAATCATAAGCGCGCGTGAAGTGGAGCGACGCGTTGAGCTGAAAAATCTGTGTTTAGGCCAGAAAAAACAAAATTTGCAAAATGTGTCCCAAATTTCTTGAAATTTGGGCTAAGTGTCCTCCATCATGCACTATTCTAGGCCAAGGAAGCCTCAGCCAAAATTTGAAGTCTATCTTTCCTTTTCAGATGCCTTAATGCCCTCTTCAACTTAGCCTTAAGGATCTTGATTCGTGCCTTGCAAACATGATTTCTCTCCCAATAATGCTTCTTCATGTGCCTCAACATGTTCTTTTCCTTTTTGGCCCTCTCCAACAGCTTCTCCAAATGAATATTGACCCTTTCAAGCTAAGTTTCTCGATCAGCCTCAATCTCTTGCTCAATGGATGCCATCTCGGTTTGGCTCCTTTGGGAAGCATGCCAGTTCTCATGTATATTTTGTAACTCCATGATACTTTGTTGATCTTCCAAATGTTTGTTTCTCTGCTCAAGGTAATTGATAGGAAATTGTTTTTTGCCTCTATAAGATAGGAAACTGATTCATTCAGTTGCAATTCACCTTTTGATGGATGAATCTACTTCCATGAGTAAAATTTTTCCAAAATTACATCAAGACCCATGAAATTACATCAAATTACATCAAGAGTTTTACATGTGGAAGTAAGAAAGTCAAACTGGCCAAAACTAGGCGAAAAACAGAGTTACTGAGTCAAAAATGAGCCAAAATACTCAATGCGTCGCGCTTGATTTCTCTATGCGTTGCGCTAGTTTGTCAAAATTGGCTCCAAGTGGGCTAGTTGGAAAGGTTTACCTATCTAATTTCCAAAAAAAGTGGAATTTCTGAATTTGGCTGCCATTTTCCCCTCCAAAAATGAGTTTTCCCAACACTGCTTCCTATGTGTCCAAAAAGGGGCAGAAAGGTCATTTTTAGGGTGTTTTTGACTCTTCGAGAAGCCAAAAACCTGTCAAAATCTCTTGGCCATGGGTAGGCATGCATAAATTTTCATGGAAAATCCAAAAATATAAATTTTTACGCAAGAGGAGCTCTCAATCATAAGCATGTGCGAAGTGGCGCGACGCGTTGAGCTGAAAAATCTGTGTTTAGGCCAAAAAAAACAACATTTGCAAAATGTGTCCCAAATTTCTTGAAATTTCAGCTGAGTGCCCTCCATCATGCACTATGCTGGGCCAAGGAAGCCTCAGCCAAAATTTGAAGTCTATCTTGCCTTTTCCGACGCCTTAATTCCCTCTTCAACTTAGCCTTCAGGATCTTGATTCGTGTCTTGCAAACATGATTTCTTGCTCAATAATGATTCTTCATGTGCCTCAACATGTTATTTTCCTTGTTGGCCTTCTCCAATAGCTTATACAAATGAATATTGACCCTTTCAAGCCAATTTTCTTGATCAACCTCAATCTCTTGCTCAATGGATGTCATCTCGGTTTGGCTCCTTTGGGCAGCTTGCCGGTTCTCACGTATATTTTGCAACTCCATGATAGTTTGATGATATTCCAACTGTTTGTTTCTTTGCTCAAGGTGATTGATTATCCATTGGGCTCTGTGAAATTTGACAGACAAAGTGTTTATTTCCACCTTCTGCTCCTGAACAATCTCTCTCATCTTTGAGCTTGGTGAGCCCAAATCATCATCAATGAGTATGAAATCTGTATCTCGGCCTCCTGAAGGCCCCTCATCATGTATGGGCCTCTTACCCTTGTCCTGTGCCTATGTTTTCGATGAAGGAAGCGAGACCCCTTCCACCCTGGGTGGAGATAATACTCGTCTGGCTGCTGCAAATAACCCTCTAGTGCTTCTCTAATAAGTGACATACACCGGCACACTAGTGGTCTGTGTCTCATGACCTTCATGCTGATATGAAGCTTCACCTCCATCATGAACAACGTCCAAAGGTACCTAAGGAGCTGTGAAGAAATCATTAGAAATGAAATCCTCCCATGAAATACCCTGCAAGCCAAGCTGATGCATAGCCAAAATTTTGATGAGTGCAAAGTGATAGAAACTACTATACTGCTGCTCAGGATTTTTCCTTTGCATGAGAGTGGTCATGTTCTTAACATTCTGGCACATGAAATAAGTGAGGTTCATTATCCTCACCCTGGTAAAATGCATCAGAAACCTGATATGATAGGCATAGAGACGTGCAAACCGGCCCTCACAACTAAAATATTTGATAATAAGTTTCATCAGAGGAGCATATGAATCTTTTAGGAACCGGAAGGGAAAAACTCTGCTGAGTTGTCTCACAAAACTAGGCTTGATATATGGCTCATAGTGTACCCTGTCAACCTGCTGCCTTTTGTTCCATTTTTCTCCAACATTTGGAATTCTGGTTGCTTGAGAGAGAGTTTCAGGTGTTAAAGTGAATTTCACACCTACAAGGGTGACTTGGCCATTATGTAAATGTAACACAAACAATCGGGCCAGCTCTTAATGATGGTGGACCCTAGCAACCATTTCACAAAATTGATAACAAGACTATTGTTGAAAACATGCAATGGCAAGAGGACAGGCTTGCAATTCAGCCAATGAAGTAGGCTCCTCCCTCACATGTCTGCCACTCTTGTGAGGTCTTCTAGGTGCATGCAATTCAGTTGTGGAGTCAATCTCAGTCATAAGAAGTATCCGTCTCCATGATATCCAAAGTCTATGTTGTCTTGGATGAATATGAGGAATTTGGTGTCTTTGGTTTTGTTGCAAAAAATGTGATAATAAATGAGGGACTATGGAGGGAAAGGGTAAGAGAAATGATAGGATATTTCCAATTGAAATCTGTCAATTAAAGAGTTTAGGGACGGTCAATAGGTTTTTTGGGATATCATTGTGGTTTGGGAAATTTATAATTGGGATGTGGGATAATGGAAATGGGATGGGAAATGAGTGATTTATGGATATGAGGGAATAGGGAGATGGAACAAGAATAACAGTGATGAGGGAATACAAGGTGGGGAAATAGGAATGATAGGCACAAAATCAATTTGTAAACCCTAAGGAAACAATCCTTTGAACAAGAAAATAGGGTTTAAATTTTCTTGTATTAAATCCTCATAAACAACACAGGACCATGTTCATTGGCATTTACAAGGTTTATTGACTTACTTGAACAAAGAGGGACCCAATCGATTTGAAATTGTGAGAGTAATGGCAATGGATTTTCTTTCTGGCCCTATGCGTCGCGCAACAAACCCAGTGCGTTGCGCAAGAGAAATTTTAACACAGTAGGGGCTGACCCAATGCATCGCGCCTGCCCAATGTGTCGTGCGACTGAACCTTGCACAAATTCTCCTTGAAATTGCTTCTTCGATCTTCACGATTTCTCATTTGCTCACTCCTATCCTCTTGGAATACAAATGAGTTTTGGAAAGATGAAAATTTTTTATATGCCAAGGATTTTAATTCTTGATTTCAAAAACCCACTTTTGCAATATTTCAAACTTTGACACTTTTAAAAAAAAAAAATCTGTTTTGCTTTTGAATTTTTGACTGAATGATGTCCTTTCTATTTGTCTTGCAGGGAATGGATTGCTGGAGCTTGAAAAAGGTGACCAGGGTTTCCAGTGAAAGTATTATTACAACTGAGAAAACTTGAAATCACATAACAAAATGAAATACTCTATTTTTCTTCAACACTGAGTTTTGACGAAAAATACATTATTAAGCATATGACGATGATATTTTTAGCACTGAAACCTTATTTCAAACTTCCTCATGTGCCTGCTGACCATTATTGGTCATTGTGAAGACCTCATTAATGAAACCCTAGACCTAATGACACTAAAACTCTAAAAATGACTCTTTGCAAACTATGAGACCAAAAGTGAATGCAAATGATTTTAATGAACAGAAATAGGCCAGCAGGTAAAGGACATGAGGGACATGAGCAACAAGCCACTACCGTCAGATGATCCATACTCCTAATGGAATGCAACTGACTGATTGAGACACCTAATATGCAATGCAATAAGAGGAATTTGATCTCTGGCGAAGGGATGAAGATACCGACACTAACATGAAGGATACCATCCTTCCAACTTGCATCTTTTGCATGAGAGATGTCAAAGGGGAGGATGAGCATATGATAGATGTTCTTCATTAGAGATCATTAGCGTTGTCACTATGGAGGATAGATCCATATTGGAACTCCCAGTTGTTGGTGGAGTATTCCAAGTATATTTTCACTTGCATGATATTGGATGACCAGTTGCATGAGGAGGGATATTCAATAAGATATGGGGTCATCTATTATCATCGTAGTATCTTATTATCTGGAGCTTTCAAGGTCAAGGAGAATTTGCTACTAGGAGCTCATGAGAATTTTCTCTTCAGCCACACTTATTATATGAGAGCATACCACACCATAATGGAAGGGTATTTTTGGGAAGGCTTTGAGGAGGAGATATATCAGCATATGAGGATATGCATGGATCATGTGGAGATGGAGGAGATAAATAACTCTTTGGAATAGTTAGCACAACCACCTATTTCCTCTTTAAGGATCAGATGAGACTCATATATGAGCCACTCCATTTGCATAAGCAAGATATATGGTAAGGGTATTTTTTGTTTGCATAATTATTGGTATAATATATATATACATCCCTTAACCATATATGTACAGGATGTTGCTCCAAGGAGTAGCATTATTTCTTCTATACTGCATGGTATACTTGAGGCCATGAGCAGTATTGATGACCACTCCCTAGGAGGACTTGGGGAGGAGATGTATTATGGATAACATGCTCACTTTTTACCATACTTCATTCAATTTCTCCAAACATATGAGGAAAGTGGGATAGCAAGCAAGTGGTTGAGAAACCACACTTTTTGTTACTCTCTCTTGTAGTTGAGGGTCAAAATGCATTGGTTACATTTTAGGGACCATTTTCCTTTTCCCTTGCTACATATGGTAACAAGTATTGTTCTCATTATGGTTCCATATGTTGTTGTTGTTCTTATTTTTATTAGGAGAATAATTGGGGGAGTGGCACATTGGTTGGATGTGTCCCTTGGGAGAGAGATTTCCCACATTGTTCGCATTGCATGTTCTAATGGGAGCATGAGAGATTATGTGGCCACTAAAAAAAAACATTTTTTTCCTTATGAGGTGAGTCATATGACTGATTGGATGCCATATGATGGTGATTTCCAACTCATCACATATGAGATAGTTTGGGCCAGCATGATTCATAACATTGGAGAGAAGGTACTTGAGGATTTAGTCTTCTTATTGCCATTTGAGGGAAACATTATTGCAGCCCAATATCAACAAACACTCTAAAATTATCTTAAGTGGAGAGGAGGGCAACGTGGGGTAGGCTATTTTGTCTACCATGTTCATATCTTCAGCCCGCCTACTTGCAGGAGCCAAAGGTGGAGGAGAAATTTTAGGAGTTGCCATGTTGGGAGGTAACTCACTTTGTATGGATGATTTCTTGCGAATGGAGGATCCACATGGGAATGATGATTCCCAATAAATTTTAGATCCCATGCCTCAAGTGAACCTCTAGACAACACCTTATTGCCTTCTTGAGTACTCTACTTGTTTGTGATGATAGCTATTTAGCTAACTTGCTTGCTTGGGAGGGGCAATATGGAGATTTATTGATGAGACGTCATCTCATTCTTTGGAGTAGCATATCATATGTGGATGCTATAGAATACAAGGGGAAACTTCTCAATTCTATCCTTGCAGTTTCTTGAGGACAAGCAACATTTGGGAGGGGAGGACTGTAATATTCCAAAATTAGCTTGCAGCTAATTGGAATATTGAATTTTGTTTTTTATCACCCAGGAGTTGAATAAATGGGTAAGGAGGCCCATGAATATTAAAAAAATGAATAAAATACCTCATAATGTGAAAAGGGATCATCATAGGAGCTATATTTCACACCCTCATGTGTGAAAAGGGCCATTTTCATGTGGACAAGGTCAATTTTGACCAAGTCAACAATGCTGAGATAGGAGGTGGAGAACACTTTGAGTGACAACGCAGTATGAATGGGAGGAGGTTTATTTGGTGAAAGAAACCTTAATGAGTGGGAACCATGGTGACAGGGCTTTCACTTGTTTAAGAAAAGGGGAAGGCAGCCATTTTTACTCATGATATGGATTATTGATTTCTTGGTCTGCTTAGACTTTGTGCATTCTCTTGATGTTTAGCAGAGTTGTTGTGTTGCTTAGCACAAGGCATTCTTGTTTAGGAATTTCTTATCCTTTCAAGAGAGGCCTCTTGAAGAATATTTCTCTTCATTTCTCCACATTCAGGTTTAAGGCCAAGAATCCTCCTTCAACTACAACACAATTTCTATTCAGAGCTAGGTTTTGTTGTAGAGTGTTGCAGTGGAGGCTACTGAACACCACTTCCTGTGCTTATTTTTCAAAGGAAGAAGCCTTCTTTCCTTTGGAGTATTAGTGAGGAAGAATTTGGGCTGATTTTTCCATATTTGGCATCAGACCAACCATTTTCCATCATCTACAATGTAGTCCCTCTCCTTGACTACGTTATTTTCAGTGTGCATATGTAGTGAGGGTTGCAATGTTTGTTTGGAGGGTGAGATCTTCTGTGTTAGGATCAGCCTTTAACTTGGAAGATCCCTTGGAGGATTTTTGTTTAGCTTGTGAATCATCTAAAACCATCGCCATCCAGTTCTTGAGTTGCAGCTGCTACTTAGTCTTGAGGCTGCAACTTCAACATTTTTTTCCATTTTGTTTGGGAGCTTAGATCTTCACTCCCAATGTTGTATGAGCTATATCATTCCATATATATGTATTGACATACTCTAGAAGTAGTTATCCTTAATAAAACTACACTTTCATAGCCTTGGACACTTTTCTCTGTAGCAGTGGTCTTGTATTTCATGTACATGTTTCTTGAGGCTGATTTTGGCCTATCTTGAGTAACTCTTTCCTCAATATCTTGTATCTATTTGCTGCTATAAGACTAAAAATATGGCTAGACATTCTTATTATATTTTATGAGTTGATCTAACGCTGCTCTTTCATTATTATTTTCATGGATTGTTGTAGCTCCAATTTTGGAATATCTTAAAGATGTTCTCATTATTGTAGATTTTCCCTATTTTGGGATATTACAGGTCATGCCATGTGAGAGCACCCAAGTAAACGCGTTCGAGCCAGGTTGGGTTAGGTTGGGTCGTGTGAGGGTGCCCAAAGAAAAACCTTCGGGTTAGGTCATGTGAGGGAGGTTGTATAAAAAATGCTAAGTTACGACAGTGCGCGTGCCTTGTGCATGTTCATGCAACCTATTTGTCATTAGCTCCATTGTGCCTTCATTCGGGCGAGTCGGGTCATGTTGTGTCAGGGCACCCAAGGAAACGCGTTTGGGTTAGGTTGGGTTAGGTTGTGTGAGGGAGGTCATATAAAAAATGTTAAGTTGTGACCGTCCATGTGCCTTGTGCATGTTTTTGTGAACCATTTGTTGTTTTCTACATTGTGCCTTCATTCGGTTCGGGTTGGGTCGTGTGAGGGCATCCAAGGAAACGCATTTCAGTCAGGTCATGTGAAGGAAATGTGTTTGAGTTGGGTCAAGTCTGACCATTTGCGAGCGCCTAAGGAAATGTGTTTGATGGGGCATGTCGCGTCGCACCATGTGAGGGTGCCCGATGAAACACGTTCAGGTCAGGTCATTTTCTTTGAGGGTTGTCGTATCAAATTTGCTAAGCTGTCACTACTCGAGTGCCTTCTTCACATTCGTGCGACCTGTTTGTCCTTTTCTCCTTTTTTTCTTTGTTCGGTTGGGTGTGACATGTCATGCCATGTGAGGGCTCCCAATGAAATGCATTATGAATGGGTCGTTTTGTTTGAGGGTGGGCGTATCGAATTTTCTAAGTTGTGACCGCACGGGTGCCTTGTGCTTGTTCGTGCGGCCCATTTTCTATTTTCTCCCTTGTGCCTTCATTCGGTTGGGTAAGCCCTGTCGCACCATGTGACAGTTCCCGATGAAATGTGTTCAAGTCAGGTCATTTATTTTGAGTGTGGTCATATTGAATTTGCTAAGTTGTGACTGCCCTAGTTCCTTGTGCATGTTCGTGCGGCCCGTTTGTTGTTTTCTCCCTTATGCCTTCGTTCAGTCGGGCACATCATGTCATGTCATCTAAGGGCACTTGATGAAATGCATTTGGGTCGGGTCATTTCCTTTTAGGGCACTCAATGAAATGAATTTGGGTCAGGTAATTTCCTTTGAGGGTGGATGTATCAAATTTGTTAAGTTGTGACAACCCATGTGCCTTGTCCACATTCGTGCGGCCTATTTGTCGTTTTCTCACTTGTGCCTTCATTCGGATGGGTGCTTCATGTCTTGCCATGTGAGGGTGACCAATGAAATGTGTTCTTGTTGGGAAATTTCATTCAAGGGTGGTCTTATCAAATTTTCTAAGTTGTGACCGCTCGGGTGCCCTGTGCATGTTTATGTAACCCATTTGTTATTTTCTCCCTTGTGCCTTCATTCGATCGAGCAGGCCATTTCCCACCCTGTGAGGGTGCCCGATGAAACATGTTCAGGTCAGGTCGTTTTGCTTGAGGGCGGCGACACAAAATTTGCTATTTTTTGACCGCCCAGGCACCTTATGCACATTTGTGCAGCCTATTTTCCGTTTTCTCCCTTGTTCCTTCATTGGGTAGGTCACATCATGTTGTGTCATGTGAGGGCACCCGATGAAATGAATTTGGGTCAAGTCATTTTTTTTTAGTGCGGATGTATCAAATTTGCTAAGTTGTGACTGCTTGGGTGCCTTTTTTCATGTTCGTGTGGCCCATTTTCTATTTTCTCCTTTGTGCCTTAGTTTGGTTAGGCACACCATATGAGGGCGCCTAATGAAATGCGTTCGACTCAGGTTGTTTTGTTTGAGGGAGGTTGTATGAAATTTTCTAAGTTGTGACTTCCCTGGTGCCTTGTGCATGTTCATGAGGCCCATTTTATCTTTGCTCCCTATGCCTTCATTCGGTCGGGTGGGCCATGTCATGATGTGAGTGGGTGCTCGATGAAACGCATTCGGGACAGGTCATTATTTTTTTGGGCAGCCATATTAAATTTCCTAATTTGTGACCACCCAGGTGCCTTATGCATGTTCATGCAGCTTGTTTTTCATTTTCTCCCTTTTGCCTTCATATGGTCAGGCGCATCATGTTGCACCATGTGAGGGTGCCCAATGAAATGCATTTGGGTCAGGTTAGGTCATTTTGTTTGAGGGCGACCGTATCGAATTTGCTAAGTTGTGACCACCCGGGTTCATTGTGCATGTTTGTGCGGGTCATTTATCATTTTCTCCCTTGTGCCTTCATTCGGTCCGGCGCACCATGTTGTGCCATTTGAGGGCGCCCGATGAAACGCGTTCAGGTTGGGTCATTTAATTTGAGGGTGCTCAATGAAACGCGTTCGATTCATGTCATTTCGTTTGAGGGTGGCTGTATCAAATTTTCCAAGTTGTCACTACCTGGGTTCCTTCTCCATGTTCGTGCGACCCACTTGTCATTTGCTCACTTCTGCCTTCATTCAGATGGGTGCTTTGTGTCTCACCATGTGAGGGCACCCGATGAAACGTGTTCGGGTCAGGTCATTTCGTTCAAGGGCGATCATATGAAATTTGCCTAAGTTGTGACCACCCGGGTGCCTTGTGCATGTTCGTGCAACTCATTTTCCATTTTCTCCCTTGTGCCTTCATTTTGTTGAGCAGGTCATTTCCCACCGTGTGAGGGAACCCAATGAAACCCGTTTAGGTCAGGTTATTTTGTTTGAGGGTGGCTGCATAAAATTTTCTATTTTTTGACCACACAAGTGCCTTATGAACCTTTTTGTGGGCCGTTTGCCATTTTCTCCCTTGTGCATTCATTCAGTTGGGTGCATCATGTTGTGTCGTGTGAGGGCGCTCGATGAAACACATTTGGGTCAGGTAATTTGGTTTGAGTGCGGCCTTATCAAATTTGCTAATTTGTGACTATTCAGGTGCCTTGTGCATGTTCATGCGGCCTATTTTTTGTTTTTTCCATTGTGCCTTTGTTTGGTTGGGGGCGCCGTGTGAGGGAGCCCAATGAAATGGGTTTAGTTCAGGTCATTTTGTTTGAGGGAGGTTGCATCAAATTTTCTAGGTTGTGACTTCCTGGGTACCTTATGCACGTTCGTGAGGCCCATTTGTTGTTTTCTCCCTACACATTCGTTCGGTCACGCGGGTCATGTTGCGATCTGTGAGGGCGCTCGATGAAACGTGTTCAAGTTGGGTCGTTTTATTTGAGGGTAGCCGTATCAAATTTTCTAAGTTGTGACCACCTGAGTGCCTTATGAACATTCGTGCGGCCCATTTTCTATTTGCTCCCTTGTGCCTTCATTCGGTCGGGCGCGTCGTGTTGCATTGTGTGAGGGCACCTGATGAAATGCGTTTGGGTTGGGTAATTTCATTTGAGGGCACCCGATGAAACACGTTCAGGTTAGGTAGTTTCATTTGATGGTGGTTGTATCAATTTTGTTAAGTTGTGACCACCCGAATGCCTTGGTTACCTTCATGTGGCCTATTTTCCATTTGCTCCCGTGTGCTTTTGTTCGGTCAGGAGAGGTGTGTTTCACCATGTGAGGATGCCCGATGAAATGCATTCAGGTCAAGGCATTTCATTTGAGAGTTGTATAAAACTTTCTAAGTTGTGACCACCCATGTGCCTTGTGCTCATTCGTGCAACCCATTTTTAATTTTCTCCCTTGTTCCTTTGTTCATTCGGGCAGGTCATGTTACATCGTGTGAGGGCATCCGATGAAACAAGTTTGGGTCAGGTTGTTTCGTTTAAGGGCGGTCGTATCAAATTTGCTAAATTGTGACTACCTTGGTGCCTTGTGCACGTTTGTGTAGCTTATTTCCTGTTTCCTCCCTTATGCCTTCGTTTGGTCGAGCACTCTATGTCACGCTGTGTGAATGCGCCTAATGAAATGTGTTTGGGTCAGGTTGTTGTGAAACCAGCTCCAAAAAGAGAAGAAGAGAGATATCAATGCCTTCGAAATAAGATACTTCGAGGGGGCAACCTCCAATACATTACATGAATGAACAATTCTTGGATGATACAAATGAAAAAACCTCATTTCTATATATAGGAGTCCATGGGGCCATAATGTAATCCTAGTGGGGCCACAATGTAATCCTAGCCGACCTAAAAATAATAATGTAAGGGCACAATAATAACAATATGGGGGTTACAGGGGTACAACAATAACAATAAGGGGGTTACACTAACATAATAAGGGACTACACTATTAATATAGGGACTTAACATGCCCCTCTCCTTCAAACAACTGTTGTCCTCAACACTTGATTATTTATTAATTCTTCCGTATAAAATTCTCATCCTCCCATGTGGAATATTCTAGAGGAAAGTTCTTCCAGTTGTTGGGATACTCTGAAATTGATCGTACATGTTGAGTTCTTGTTTCTGTGACTACTTCAACACTTCTTTTGATGTGATGTTGATCTTCTTGTTGTTTCAATTGATTTTGCGCCTAAGTTAGGTTATCATTTGAGAGTTGGAGAACTTGTTGTTGATGCTCGATGTGATCTTACACTACTTTACCATCCATATTAGATTTTATTTGATCCTTCAAATCCTCCAACCTAGCCTCCATTTCTGCTTTTAAACCCTCTTTCATCTTTGATTTCTCTTCATAACATCGAAATTTGTTGCACTTGGTATCGTAATTTTGATATCTCATACTGCAATTCTTCCTGTTCAGGCGTCATAATATAGATATCTGAGGGCTTAATGAGTATGGAATTATTTTTAGGTGGAATTTTAGAGCCCAACACTGATATCTATGCTTCAATATGCCCTTGTAATCACTTCAAACTGATTTTTCACAAAATACTTATGCAATTCGAAAAAAACAAATACACGCTTTTTACTTGCTTTTGAGGAGCTCGATATTGAAATTGAATTATCTCTATAATTGCAGATCCTCAATATCTTAAATTCATCCCTATAGTATCCCTCTGAATCTTCTTTAAAATTCCACAGGTCTGATCTGATTTGGATTCTTCAAGGCAAAGTTATGTCCAACCTCCCACAATGACCCAATTTTGGACTGGTTCAGTAGAGCGCACTTGTACGAATTGCCACGTGTCACTATTTTCTCCTTTGGCTCTAAAATTGATAGAACAAAAACTAAATTTCGTGTACTTGTAGCCAATTTTTACAGCATTCCAATCCGATGCTCAGAGAGAGAGCTATGAAGATTTTCCCATGATAACCTCTTTGAGATGAAATTAGGAAGCCTCAAAAATCCGTAACTTCCACAGATCATATATCTAAAAATATTGCGAAAAAATATCGGAAATTTTGAGATGATGTTCCTTAAGGTTTCGTCTTCACACTATAAAAATTTCAACTTTTGAACCTTCATAGAAAAAACGTTATTACGAAAATACCACGATGACCTGTATAGGTTAAATTCAGGATCCTGCAAAATGACCTAACTTGCACAGATCACATCTCTGAAAATATTGCGAAACAAGATTTGAAATTTTTCAACGATGTTCCTCAGGATTTTGGTTTCTCACTCTAAAACTTTCATATTTTGAACCTTCATAAACAAAATTCTATAGCGAAAATTCGACGATGACCTGTATGGAGTAGCAAAACCCTAGAATCTCAATGCTCTTATACCAAATGTTTTCAAACTAACTCCAAAAAGAGAAGAAAAGAGATATCAATGCCTTATAAATAAGCCACATGAAGGGGGAAACCTCTAATACATTACATGAATGAACAATTCTTGGATGATACAAATGAAAAAACCTCCTTTCTATATATAGGAGTCCATGGGGCCAGAATGTAATCCTAGTGGGGCCACAATGTAATCCTAGCCGACCTAATAATAATAATGTAATGGCACAATAATAACAAGATGGGGGTTACAAGGTACAAAAATAACAATAAGGGGGGATACACTAACATAATAAGGGACTGAAATATTAATATAGGGACTTAACATAGGTCATTTCGTTTGAGGGCAGCCATATCAAATTTTCTAACTTGTGACTACCTAAGTGCCTTATGGATGTTCGTGCAGCCCGTTTGCCATTTTCTCCCTTGTGCCTTTGTTCAGTAGACAACATCGTGTCACACTGTGTGATGGTGCCCAATGAAATGTGTTTAGGGAGGGTCATCTCATTTGAGGGAGGCCATATGAAATTTTCTAATTTATGACTGCCCAGGTGCCAAGTGCACATTCGTGAGTCCCATTTTCCATTTTCTCCCTTGTGCCTTCATTCGGTTGGGTGAGCCATGTCGCGCTGTGTGAGGGTGAACAATGAAGCGTGCTCAGGTCAGGTCATTTTGTTTGAGGGTGGTTGTATCAAATTTTCCAAGTTGTGACCGTTTGGGTGCCTTATGCACTTTCATGCGGCCCCTTTGTCATTTTCTCCCTTGTTCCCTCGTTCATTTGGGCACGTTGTGTCATGGTGTGTGAGTGCACTCGATGAAACACTTCAGGTTGGGTCATTTCATTTGAGGGTGCCCGATGAAATGCGTTTAGGTCGGGTCATTTTTTTTTAGGGTGGTCATATAAAATATGTTAAGTTGTGACTACCCTGGTTCCTTGTGCACGTTCGTGCGACATGTTTGTCATTTGCTCCCTTGTGCCTTCATTTGTTCGGGCGGAACATGCCGCGCCGTGTGAGGACACCTAATGAAACGTGTTCAAGTCAGGTTGTTTCATTTTAGCGTGGCCGTATAAAATTTGCTAAGTTGTGACCACCCAAGTGCCTTGTGCTCATTCATGCAACCCTTTTTCCATTTTCTCCCTTATTCCTTCGTTCGTTTGGGCTGGTCATGTTGCACCATGTGAGGGCGCCTGATGAAACGCACTCGATTCGAGTCATTTCATTTGAGGGCAGTTGTATCAAATTTTCTAAGTTGTGACTTCCCGGGTGCCTTGTACACATTCTTTTGGCCCATTTTCCATTTTCTCCCTTGCGTCTTCATTTGGTTGGGCGCACCATGTTGCATCGTGTGAGGGCACCTAATGAAACACGTTCGTGTCGGGTCATTTTTTTTAAGGGTGGCCATATCAAATTTGCTAATTTCTAACCACTGAGGTGCCTTATGCATGCTCGTGTGGCCCATTTTCTATTTTCTCCCTTATGCCTTCGTTCGGTTAAGTGCGCCGTGTTGCACCGTGTGAGGGCACTCGATGAAACGTGTTCGATTTGGGTCGTTTCTCTTGAGGGAGGTCGTATCAAATTTGCTAACTTGTGACCACTTGGGTTCCCTGTGCACGTTCATGGGGCTCATTTTCCATTTTCTCACTTGTGCCTTCATTCGGTCCTTTCATTTGAGGGTGGTCATATCAAATTTACTAAGTTTTGATCACCTGGGTGCCTTGTGCATGTTTGTGCGGATCATTTTCCATTTTCTCACTTATGCCTTCGTTCATTCAGGCATGCTCTGTTTTTCCGTGTGAGGGTGCTCAATGAAATGTGTTTGGGTTGGGTTTTTTCCTTTGTGGGTGGCTGTATCAAATTTTCTAAGTTGTGACCGCTCAGGTGCCTTGTGCATGTTTGTGCAGCCCATTTGTCGTTTTCTCTCGTATGCATTTGTTCGGTCGGGTGCATGGTGTTGTGCCGTGTCAGGGCGACCGATGAAATGCATTTAGGTCGATTTATTTTGTTTGAGGACAGTCATATAGCATTTTTTATGTATTGACCACTTGAGTACCTTGTTCACGTTCTTGCGGCCCATTTTCCATTTTCTCCCTTATGTATTCATTCAGTCAGGCATGCCCTGTCGTGCTATGTGAGGGTGCTCGATGAAATTCCTTCGGGTTTGTTTTTTTTGTTTGAGGGTAGTCATATCGAATTTCTTAATTTGTGATCGCTCGGGTGCCTTGTGCACATTCATGTGGCTCGTTTGTCGTTTTATCCCTTTTGACTTCGTTTGGTCGGGCACACCTTGTCGGGCTGTGTGATGATGCCCGATGAAGCGCGTTCGAGTCGAGCTATTTCATTTGAGATACCCAATGAAACGTGTTTGGGCTAGGTCATTTTATTTGAGGGTGGTCATATGAAATTTTCTAAGTTGTGACCGCCTGAGTGCCTTTTGGACATTCTTGTGCCTCCATTCGATTGTTCAACTATCCCCTTTCTGGTCGGGGGTAGAGGTTTTCTTTTCTTGTTAAAGGTGGCTTTGTAATTGAATAATTTTGTTGGGGTGTGCATGAAGAATGGCCTTGGGTCATTTTTAGGGTCACCAAATTTCTTCTCTCCATCCCCACTCGGTAGCATATGAGTGATAATATTTTGGCCACGCTAGTCTTAGGAGGCATATGTGAAAAAACTTCCCCTTCTGCTGTGTGTTCTCGGAGTTGGATGGAGTTGTTGTGTGTGGCTCCTTGAGACGACTCATCACCTACCTATGTCTCTCTCCTACCCCTTGGTCACTCGTTCGCTCCATTGCAATTGGCTCTTCGTTGTTTCCCTCTCATTTCCTTTGGTCACTCCTTTGGTCGCTTTCTATGTCCCTTATGCCTTCATTCGGTCGGGTGGGTCACGTCCCGCCATGTGAGGGCACCTGATGAAACATGATCTTATTGGGTCATTTTGTTTGATGGCAGCCATATAAAACTTGCTAACTTGTGATCGCCTAGGTTCCTTGTGCATGTTCGTGCAACCCATTTGTTGTTTTCTCCCTTGTGGCTTCATTCGGTCGGGTGCACTATGTTGCGTCATGTGAGGGCGCTCGATGAAACGCGTTTAGGTCGGGTAATTTTGTTCGAGGGCACCCAATGAAACACATTCGAGTTGGGTTGTTTCATTTGAGGGTGCCAGTATCAAATTTTCTAAGTTGTGAGCACTGGGGTACCTTCTGCACTTTCGTGCGACCTGTTTTTGTAGCTTGTTTGTCGTTTTCTCCCTTGTGCCTTCATTCAGTCAGGCATGTTGTGTTGCACCGTGTGAGGGCGCCTGATGAAAAGTGTTCAGGTCGGGTCGATTCATTTGAGCACAACTATATCAAATTTTCTAAGTTGTGACTTTCCAAGTGCTTTATGCATTTTCATGTGACCTATTTTTCATTTTCTCCCTTGTGCCTTTGTTCGGTCGGGCGCGTTGTGTCGCAACATGTGAGGGCACCCGATGAAACAAGTTTGGGTTGGGTCATATCATTTGAGGGAAGTCATATCAAATCTGCTAAGTTATGGCTGCCCAGCTGCCTTGTGCACGTTTGTGTGACCCATTTTCATTTTTCTCCCTTGTGCCTTCATTCGGTCGAGCACACTGTGTTGCATCGTGTGAGGGCGCCTGATGAAACGCGTTTAGTTCAAGTCATTTTGTTTGAGGGCACTTGATGAAATGCATTTGGTTCAGGTCGTTTTGTTTAATGGCGACCATATCAAATTTGCTAAGTTGTGACAACTTAGGTGCCTTGTACCTATTTGTGTCGCCCATTTTCCATTTTCTCCCTCGTGCTTTTGTTTTGTTGGGCACGTTGTGTCACGCCGCGTGAGGACGCCCGATGAAATGCATTCAGGTTGGGTCGTTTATTTTGAGGGCCTTCATATAAAATTTTCTAAGTTGTGACCTCTCAGGTGCCTTGTTCTTGTTTGTGTGGTCTGTTTTCCATTTTATCCCTTATGCCTTCATTAAGTTTGGCGGGCCATGTCATGCTGTGTGAGGGCGCCCGATGAAATGCGTTTGGGTCGGGTCGTTTCCTATGAGGGCGACCGTATCAAATTTGCTAAGTTGTGACCACTTGCGTGCCTTTTTCATGTTCATGCAACATTTTTGCAATTTTCTCCCATGTACCTTCAATCGGTCGAGTGTATTGTGTCGCACCATGTGAGGGTGCCCGATGAAACACGTTCGGGTCGGGTCATTTCATTTGAGGGAAATTGTATCAAATTTGATACATTTTGACCTCCTAGGTTCCTTGCACACTTTTGTGAGTCCCGTTTTCTATTTTCTCCCTTGTGCCTTCATTCGGTCGGGTGCACCGTGTCATATCATGGGAGGGCGCCCAATGAAACGATTTCAGGTAGGGTCATTTTGTTTGAACGTGGCCATATCAAATTTGCTAATTTGTGTCTACCCGTGCCTTGTGCACATTCTTGCAGCCCGGTTACGGTTATCTCCCTTGGGCCTCTATTCGGTCGGCTGCGTCGTGTCATGCCATGTGAGGGTGCCCGATGAAATGCATTCAGGTCAGGTTGTTTCTTTTGATGTGCCCAATGAAACGCATTTTGATTGGAGCGTTTTGTTTGAGGGTAGCCGTATCAAATTTTCTAATTTGTGACCTCCCTAGTGCCTTGTGCACATTCTTGTGCCTTCTTTTGGTCGTTTAGCTATCCCCTTTCTCTTCGAGGGTCGGGTTTGGCTTGTCATGTGAAGGGTGGGTTCGTAATTGAGTTGTTTTGTTTGGGTGTTCCTGAAGAATGACCTTGGGTCATTTGTAGGGTCGCCAAATTTCTTCTCTCCATCCCCACTCGGTAGCATATGAGCGGTAATATTTTTGCCATGTGAGGGCACCCGATGAAATGTCTTCAAGTTGAGTCATTTCATTTGAGGGAGGCTGTATCAAATTTTCTAATTTGTGATTTCCCAGGTGCCTTGTGCACTTTCGTGTGGCACATTTGTCATTTTCTCCCTTGTGCCTTCATTCGGATGGGTGGGCCATGTCGCTCTGTGTGAGGGCACCTGATGAAATGTGTTCCGCTAGGGTCATTTCGTTTGAGGGCAGGTGTATCAAATTTTCTACGTTGTGACGACTTGAGTGCCTTGTGCACATTCGTGTGGCCTATTTGTCATTTAATCCCTTGTGCCTTCATTCGGTCGGGCGCGTCGTGTCACGTTGTGTGAGGGCTCCCAGTGAAACGTGTTTGGGTTAGGTCATTTCATTTTAGGGCACCCTATGAAACATGTTCAGGTAGATTTTTTTCGTTTAAGGGTCGCCGTATCAAATTTTCTAAGTTGTGATAACCTAGGTGCCTTGTGCACGTTCGTGTGGCCCATTTGTCATTTTCTCCCTTGTGCATCATTCGGTCGAGCACGTCATGTCACACTGTGTGAGGATGCCTGATGAACCGTGTTCATGTCAGGTCATTTTGTTTGTGGACAGCCGTATCAAATTTTCTAACTTGTGACTGCCCAGGTGCCTTATGCTCGTTCGTGTAGCCCATTTTCAATTTTCTTCCTTGTGCCCTCTTTTGTTTGCGTGGGCCATGTCATACCGTGTGAGGGTGCCCGATGAAACATGTTTAGGTCTGGTCATTTTATTTGAGGGCAGCTGTATCAAATGTGCTAATTTGTGACTGCCCGAGTGCCTTGTGCAAGTTCGTGTGACCCATTTTTCATTTTATCAATTGTGCCTTTGTTTGGTTGGGCGTGTCGTGTCGTGCCATGTGAGGGAACCTGATGAAACCCATTTGGGTTGGATCATTTCATTTGAGGGTAGCCATATCAAATTTGATAAGTTGTGACCATCCGAGTGCCTTATGCATGTTCGTGTGGCCCATTTTTCATTTTCTCCCTTGTGCCTTCGTTCGGTCGGGCGCGCCGTGTGAGGATGCCCAATGAAATGCATTTGGTTTGGTTTGTTTATTTTGAGGGCGGCTGTATCAAATTTTCTAAGTTGTGACCATCTGGTTGCCTATTGCACATTTGTGTGGCCTGTTTTACATTTTCTCTCTTGTGCCTTCATTCGTTCGAGCGCACCATGGGAGGGTGACCGATGAAATGTGTTCGGGTCAGCTCGTTTCGTTTAAGGGAAGTCATATCAAATTTTCTAAGTTGTGACCGCTCAGGTTCCTTGTGGATGTTCATGTGGCCCGTTTTCCATTTTCTCCCTTGTGCCTTTGCTTGATCGGACAACGCCTGTCACACTGTGTGAGGGTGCCCAATGAAAGTATTTTGGTTCAGGTCATTTTATTTGAGGGTGTTCGTATAAAATTTGCTAAGTTGTGACCGCATGGGTGCCTTATGCACGCTCGTGCAACCCTTTTTCCGTTTTCTCCCTTGTGCCTTTGTTCAGTCAAGCGCGCCATGTCGCACCGTGTGAGGGCAGCCAATGAAATTCATTTCGGTTGAGTCATTTAATTTCAGGGTGGTCATATCCAATTTGCTAATTTGTGACCACCCGGGTGCCTTGAGCACTTTCGTGTGGCCTATTTTCCATTTTCTCCCTTATGACTTCTTTCAGTCGGGCATGCCCTGTCGCGCCGTGTGAGGGTGCCCGATGAAATTCCTTTAGGTCTGGTCATTTCATTTGAGGGCACCCATATCAAATTTGCTATATTTTTACCATCGAGGTGCCTTGTGCATGTTCATGTGGCATGTTTTCTATTTTCTCCCTTCTGCCTTCGTTCGGTCAGGCGCGCCATTTTGCGTCATATGAGGGCGCCCGATGAAACATGTTTGGGTCATGTCATTTCATTTGAGGCGCCCGATGGAATGCATTTGGGTTGGGTCTTTTCGTTTGAGGGTGGTTGTATCAAATTTTCTAAGTTGTGACCACTTGGGTGCCTTATGCACGTTATCGTGCCTTCGTTTGGTTGTTCAACTACCCCCTTTATGGTTGGGGGTAGGGGTTGAATTTTCATGTGAAAGGGGGGTTGGTAATTTAGATTTTTTGTTCAGGTGTGCCTGAATAATGGCCTTCGGTCATTTGTAGGATCGCCAAAAATTCTTCTCTCCATCCCCACTTGGTAGCATATGAGCGGTAATTGTTTGGCCATGCTTGTCTTAGGAGGCATATGTGAAAAATATTCCCCTTCCTCTCTTCATTATTGAAGTTGGATGGGGTTGTTGTATGTGGCTCCTTGAGACAACTAGTCACCTACCTATGTCTCTCTCATTCCCCTTGGTTACTCATTTGCTCCATTTCAATCGGATCTTCGTTATTTCCCTATCATGGCCTTTGGTCCCTTGTTTGATCCATTGAAATCAAATCTTCGCTATGTCACTCTCGTGCCACTTACTTGTACTTTTTATTCATTGAAATCGACTCTTTGTGTTGCTTGATCTAAGTTATAAGTCGTTCGGTGGGGCGAATAAGTCAAGTTTTAAGTAATAAGGTGGGTAATAGGTAGGATAGGTGTTGGGCCTACAAATATGGTTAGGTTACTTGGATCCTCCATTTTTTGTGTGGGGGAAGGGGTTGGATTTTCGTGTGAAATTTGGGTTTGTAATTGAGTAGTTTTTTCAGGTGTGCCTAAAGAATGGCCCTGTGTATTTTGTAGGGTCATCAATTTTCATCTTCTCTCCATCCCCACTCGGTAGCACATGAGTGGAAATTTTGTCCATGCTCATCCTGGGAGGTATATGTGAAGAAACTTCCCCTTCCACTCTTTATTCTCGGGGTCAGATGGGGTTTCTCTGTGTGGCTCCTTGAGAAGATTGGCTGCGGCCATATCAAATTTGCTAATTTTTGACCATCGAGGTTCCTTGTGGATGTTCTTATGACCCATTTTCCATTTTCTCCCTGGTGCCTTTGTTCGGTCTGGTGCGTCCTGTCACTCCGTGTGAGGGTGCACAATGAAACATGTTTGGGTCGGGTTGTTTTGTTTGAGCGCACCCGATGAAACGTGTTTGGGTCAGGTCATTTTGTTTGAGGGTGTCCATATCAAATTGGCTAAGTTGTGACCACCCGGGTGCCTTGTACACGTTCTTGCAGCTCATTTGTCGTTTTCTCAATTGTGCCTTCGTTCAGTCAGGCGCACCCTGTCGCAATGTGTGAGGATGCCCGATGAAATGCATTCGGGTTGGGTCATTTTGTTTGATGGTGGCTGTATCAAATTTACTAAGTTGTGACTGCCCAAGTGCCTTATGATCATTCATTTAGCCCGTTTGTCCTTTTCTCCCTTGTGCATTCGTTCTGTTAGGTGGCCCATGTCGCGCTATGTGAGGGTGCCCGATGGAACATGTTTGGGTTGAGTCATTTAATTTTATGGTAGCCATATCAAATTGTTAAGTTGTGACTGCTTGGGTGCCTTGTGCACGTTCGTGCGAATCATTTGTCATTTTCTCCATTGTGTCTTTATTCACTTGGGCACATCGCGTCGCGCTGTGTGAGGATGCCCGATGAAACGCAGTCAGGTTAGGTAGTTTCATTAGAGGGCGATTATATCAAATTTAATAAGTTATGAGAGCATGGGTACCTTGATCACAGATGTGTGTCCCATTTTCCTTTTTCTCCCTTGTACCTTCATTCAGTCGGGCGTGTCGTGTTGCTTCATCTAAGGGTGCCTGATGAAATGTGTTCAAGTCGGGTCATTCCATTCGAGGGCGCCCGATGAAACGCATTCGGGTCAGGTCATTTTTTCTTATGGTGGTCATCTCAAATTTGCTAAGTTGTGACAGCCTCGGTCCCTTGTGCATGTTTGCGTGACCTGTTTGTCGTTTTCTCCCTTGTGCCTTTGTTCAGTTGGGCATGTCGTGTCGCTTAGTGTGAGGATGCCCGATGAAACGCATTCAACTCAGATCATTTATTTTGAGGGTGGTCATATGAATTTGGCTAAGTTGTGACCTTTCGGGTCACTTGCGCTCATTCATTTGGGTGGGCTGTGTCGCGCCCAATGAAACACGTTCAGGTCGGGTCGTTTGGTGCGGGCGAACATATCAAATTTTCTACGTTCTGACCACCCAGATGCCTTTTTCACATTCATGCGACCTTTTTTTCATTTTCTTCCATGTGCCTTCATTCGGTCAGGTGCGCCATGTCGTGCCATGTGAGGGCACCCAATGAAATGCATATGAGGGAGGTCATATCAAAATTTCTAAGTTGTGACCACCTGAGTGCCTTGTACACATTCGTGTCGACCATTTTCCATTTGCTCCCTTATGCCTTTGTTTGGTCGGGCACAACGTGTCACACCGTGTGAGGGCGCATGATGAAACATGTTCAGTTCGGGTCGTTTTGTTTGAGGGTAGCCTTATCAAATGTTTTAACTTGTGACTGCTTGGGTGGCTTGTGCACATTTGTGTGGCCCGATTTTCATTTGCTCCATTGTGCATTCGTTCGGTAGGGTGCGTTGTGTCACGCCGTGGGAGGGCACCCGATGAAACACGTTCAAGTTGGATCATTTTATTTTAGGGCGACCGTATCAAATTTTCTAAGTTGTGACTGCCCCGGTGCCTTTTGTATGTTCATGTGGAAAGTTTTCCATTTGCTCCCTTGTGCCTTAATTCGGTCGGGCACACCCTGTCACACCGTGTGAGGGTACCCAATAAAACGCGTTCGGGTCAGTTCATATCGTTTGAGGGCGGTTGTATCAAATTTTCTAAGTTGTGATCATCAGGGTGCCTTGTGTACATTCATGAGACCCATTTGTCGTTTGCTCCCTTATGCCTTCGTTTGGTCAGGCACACTGTGTCGTGTCATGTGAGGGTGCACAATGAAATGCATTCAAGTTGAGTCGTTTAGTTGAGTTCGGGTGTATCAAATTTGCTAAGTTGTGACCTCCATGGTGCCTTGTGCACATTTGTGCAACCCGTTTTCCATTTTCTCCCTTGAGCCTTCATTCAGTCACATGCACCCTCTCACGCTGTGTGAGGACATCAAATGAAACTCCTTCAAGTCAGGTCGTTTTGATTGAGGGTGACCATATCGAATTAGCTAAGCTGTCACTGCCTTGTTGCCTTGTGAGCGTTCTTTTGCCTTCGTTCGATCGAGTGTGCCATGTCGCGCCGTGTGAGGGCACCCGATGAAAGGCTTTCAAGTATGGTCATTTTGTTTGAGGTGCCCGATGAAATGCGTTTGGTTTGGGTCATTTCGTTTAAGTGCGACCATATCAAATTTTCTAAGTTGTGAATGTGTGGGTGCCTTGTGCACATTCTTGTGCCTTCATTTGGTCGTTCAGCTATCCCCTTTCTGGTCACTGGCAGGGGTTGGCTTTTTGTGTGAAAGGTGGGTTGATAATTGATCTATTTTGTTCAGGTGTACCTAAATAATGGCCTTGGGTCATTTTTTAGGTTCGTCGACTTTCTTCTCTCCGTCCCCACTTGGTAGCATATGAGCGGTAATGTTTTGGCCGTGATTGTCCTAGGAGGCATATGTGAACCAACTTCCCCTTCCTCTTTGTGTTCTCGAAGTTGGATGGGGTTGTTGTGTGTGGCTCCTTGAGATGCTTGGCTGAATGCCTATGTCTCTCTTGTGACCCTTGGTCAATTTTTTTCTCTATTGCAGTCGGATCTTCGCTATGTCCTTCTCATGGCCTTCGGTCTCTTATTTGCTCTGTTTGCAGTAGAATCTTTGCTATGTTTCTCTTGTGCTTCTTGGTCACTCTTTCACTTCATTTAAGTCAGCTCTTTGTGTTTCTTGGTTGCTCGTTGGCTCCGTTGAAATCGACTCTTTTCTATATTGTTCTCCTCCTCCCCTTTTGGTGTGGGGGCAGGGGTTGGATTTCCATGTGAAAGGTGGGTTGGTAATTGAGTTGTTTGTTTGGATGTTCCTAAAGAATGGCCTTGGGTCATTTTTAAGGTAATTAATTTTCATCTTCTCTCCATCCCCAATCAGTATCACATGAGCAGTAATTATGACCATGCTCGTCATAGGAGGAATTTGTGAAGAAACTTCACCTCCCGCTCTATCTTCTCGGAGTCATATGAAGTTTCTTTGTGTGGCTCCTTGAGATGATTGGCCACCTACCTATGTAACTCTCATGCCCCTTGGTTGCTCATTCACTTTGATCAAATGGGCTCTTTGCTATAGTGTTTGACTCCTCCCTTTTATGTTGGGGGGAGGGGGTTCGATTTTCATGTGAAAGGTGGGTTGGTGATCGAGTTTTTTATTTCTGTGTGCCTAAAGAATGTCCTTGGGCCATTTTTAGGGTCGTCGACTCTAGTCTTCTCTCCATCCCCACTAGGTAGCACATGCATGGTAATGTTAGCCATGCTTGTCCTGGCAAGCATATGTGGAAAGAGTTACCATTTCGATCTCTTTTCTTATATTTGGATGACATTGTTGTGTGTGGCTCCTTTAGATGACTGGCTTCCCATCGATGTCTCTGTTGTGCCCCTTAGTCACTCGTTGGCTCCGTTGAAATTTTTCCTTTGCTATATTGTTAACCTCCTCCCATTTTAGTGGGTGGGGAAGGTTGTATTTTCTCTTGTTGGCTCCGTGAAGTCGGCTCTTTGCTATATTGTTCACCTCCTCTCCTTTAGGTGTGGGGAAGGGTTGGATTTTCATGTGAAAGGTGGGTTGGTAATTGAGTTGCTTATTTGAGTGTGCCTGAAGAATGGCCTTGGGTCATTTTTAAGGTGGCCAACTTTCATATTCTCTCCATCCCCTCTCAGTCGTACATGAGTGTCAATGTTGGCCATGCTTATCCTTGGAGGAATATGTGAAATATTCCCCTTTCACTCCATGTTATGGGAATTGGATGGGTTTTTGTGTGTGGCTCCTTGAGAGGACTGTCATCTTCATTGTTTGGCTCTTTATGGTGCCAATTTATTGTGCTTGTACTCTTTCTATGTTAGAATTTTGGGTTGAGATACATACATTTAAGCAGAATTTGGAAGGGTTTTGGTTGTAAGCTACCCCTCTTGCTTCATTTTTCTATTTCGTGATGTGAGGAGCAGTTCTCCTTGTTGTAATATTAAGGTTTGGCATTCGTTTCAGAGTGCATGTTGTTTTTCCCTGCATTAGATTTGAGGTTTTGATAGATGTGGTGGCCCATAGGTTTGATCCAATGATTGGATTTTTCCTTGCATATTGCATGCAAAATAGAATTTTGTGGGTTGTAATGTTGAGACACAAGGTGATGGGTATCTCTTGTTTTGATCACATATGCTATTGTGGTCCAATTGGAAGGAGGTTTGCTATGTTGTTGGTGGGGTAAATGTCTGGAAGGAGGACTTCAAGGTGGAACGCTTCAACCTCCCTCCTCTGTGTGGAGGTGGTTCCAGGTGAAATGTATTCATTCTCTAGTTGGTAATTCCATGGGCCAATCTCCTAGGTAGCTTGCACATAGGGTTTCTATGGTGCAGGGATACCTGATCCCTTGTCCTATTCGGATATGTTCATGCCTTTTGTAGCGAGCCTCCTGATTTGAATTTATTTCTTCCTTTTCCTTTGCATAAAGTTTGCCGCAGGTGATCAAGCGATCTAGTTCCACCATAGCTATTGTCTGAGTGGACTCCTATTTGGCCTCTCTATGGGTTGGTGAGGGTTGGGGGGGAATTTTTAAGAGAGGTTGCAGGCTTGGTCATTCTTGTTTTATTTCCTTCCTTTTCCTTTTGCATCAGGGTATCCACAGTCAATAAAATGATCAAGGTTCACTGTTGCCTCTGATCGAGCAGGATCCTAGGTGACCTCATTGTGGGGCAGGGATGGTTGGGATGCATTTTAGAGAGAGAGTTTGTGGGGTTTGTTGTTCTCCATTTGTTTCCTCCAATTTTTTTTGCATGGAGGTCGCCGCAGGTGCTCGAGTTCCACTATTTCCGTTGTGTGGGTGGGCTCCTAGGTGGCCTTGGTGTGGGGCAGGGAGGGTTTCTGGGGCACTTCTAAGAGAGTCTTGTTTTTTTTCTTTCCTTTTTATATTCATTATGGTTTCTATGGGTGACAAGGCTTTTGACATTCTTGATGGTTGGGGGGTGGTTTCCAACTTGTAGGATACCTCGGTACAATGTGACTCATTGGGTTCACCCATTTTTTTTTCTTTGTGGATCTTGCATCCATCATCCATCGAGTTTGATGGTGGAATTTATTTTGCATGTCCTTGGAATGTAGTGTGTTTGGGAACTAATCCCTTCTTGGGGATGCAAGGGGTTCAAGGAATAAAATATTTACATGATATTTTGACCTCTATTTGACTTGATGCGTGTTCGGGCTAGATCTTGGTAAGAGATAGCTTTGAATTCCCTTTGAGGTGTGAGGGTGCTACCTAGTTGATCCTACTAGTAGTAATATTCTTGTATCAAATATTAAGCCATGCATGTCTAAGTATGAACTAATTCAGACTATGAAACTGCAGATGGCTCATTAAATCAGTTATAGTTTTTGTATGGTACCATACTACTCAGATAACCATAGTAATTCTATAGCTAATACATGCACCAAGTCCTAACTCTTTGGAAGGGATGCATGTTTTAGATAAAATACCAATGCGGGCTTTCCCACTTCTCCGGTGGATCATGATAACTCGACGAATCACACAACCGTTGTGCTGGAAATGCTTCATTCAAATTTATGCCCTATCATCTTTCGATGGTAGGATAGAGGCCTACCATGGTGTTGATGGGTGATGGAGAATTAGGTTTTGATTCTAGAGAGAGAGCCAGAGAAACGAATACCACATCCAAGGAAGGCAGAAGGCACACAAATTACCCAATCCTGACATGGGGAGGTAGTTATTATAAATAACAATATTGGCTTCATTGAGTTCGGTAATTGCAATGAGTACAATCTAAATCCCTTAACGAGGATCCATTGGAGGGCAAGTCTGGTGCCAGCAACCAAAGTAATTCCAGCTCCATAGCATATATTTAAGTTTTTGTAATTAAAAAGCTCATAGTTGGATATTGGGTCGTAAAGGTCAGTCTTCCTACTTGGTGTACACCTTCCTTTCCGTCCCTTTTTTGGGTGGTGTGTTCCTGGCCTTAACTGGCTAGGTCACGTCTCAGACAGTGTTACTTTGAAAAAATTAGAGTGATCAAAGCAAGCTTATGCTCTGAATATATTAGCATGGAATGACATGATACGAGTCTAGTCCTATTGTGTTGGCATTCAGGATTGGAGTAATGATTAATAGGGACTATCAAGGGCATTCCTATTTAATTTTCAGAGGTGAAATTCTTGGATTTATTAAAGAAGGACCACTATGAAATAATTTTCTAAGTATTTTTTCATTAATAAAGAAAAAAAGTTGGGGGATCGAAGAAAATCAGATACCTTCCTAGTCTCAACCATAAATGATGCCAACCAGGGATCGACGGATGTTGCTCTAAGGACTCCGCTAGTATGTTTGCAAGGATGAAACTTAAAGGAATTGAGAGAAGGGCACCACCAGGAGTGGAGCCTGTGACTTAATTTGACTCAACACAGGGAAACTTACCAGGTCCAAACATAGTAAGGATTCACATATTGAGAGCTCTTTCTTGTTTCTATGGGTGGTGGTGCATGGCCGTTCTTAGTTGGTGGAGTAATTTGTCTGGTTAATTTTGATAACGAATGAGACCTCAACGTACTAACTAGCTATGTGGAGGTTCCCCTTCGCGGCCAGCTTCTTAGAGGGAGTATTGCCGCTTATGCCATGCAATTTTGAGGCAATAATAGGTCTGTGATGCCCTTAGACGTTTTTGGTTGCACATAGGCTACACTGATGCAGCCAATGAGTTTTTCTTCCTGGTTCAAGAGGATCGGGAAATCTTCTTAAATTGCATCATGATGGGGATAGACCATTGCAATTATTGGTCTTCAATGGGGAATTACTAGTAATCACGTGTCATAAACTCATTTTGACTACATCCCTACCCTTTTTACACATAGCTCATCGCTCCTACCGATTGAATGATCCAGTGAAGTGCTCAGATTGCGTCGATGATGGTGGTTTGATGCTATCGAAGTCGTGAGACACTCATTGAAAATTATCATTTAAAGGAAAGAGAAGTCATAAAAAGGTTACCATAGGTGAACTTACAGTAGGATCATTGATAATAGGGTTTTTGTTTTTTCTTTTGGGTTGTGTGTGCTTCGATTTTAATCTAGGTCGTTGTGGTGTGTCTCTAAGAGAGCAGGTTTGATGCTTGTCAGGGTGGTGCCTCTTGCGAAAGATACTTAAAAAAAATTTAGTTGCCTATCTTGTGGTCATGCATGTTGTTTCCTGTACTTGCAAATGATGCTTCTGCTTCTCCCATCCTTTGTTATTATTTTCCCTAAGGTATTTTCTTTATGGGTTTTGGAAGCTCGTTGCTTGGGAGCCCTCTCTACAATGATATGTTTGGTGGTCTCTACAATCGAGGTGCTTGGGAAATATGATGGTAAAATTCAGACTCATTCGTAGTGGGGGTGCTCGGTCTTTTGTTCATTGGAAGATGTGGGCCTCCATAGTTGGTTCTCTCCAAAAGGTGACGACGATGGTTTATCTGTTTCTTGGGCAAGCTTTTTTGTTGGTGGTTGGTTTAAGGGAGTGGTTGCACATGCGCTCGCTAACTCAACCCTTCCGTGAGGGGAAAATATCAAAATGGGGTAAATATTGGATAGATGAAGAGTAGTTCAATCCATTCAGCTGACCAACCTAGTCCTCTCGACTGTTCCTTGATATGCCCTCAAGGAAGGGTTGGATATAGTTGATGAAAAATCCCTCCCTTAGCCCGAGCTTCATCAAAATTGTAAGTTTCCTTATTAATGGGCATGAGATAGCATTCTTTTCTCACGCCTTTGGTGTTGAGGGAAATCCTCATCCTTTCTTGACCCACTCCCCCTTCCAAGGAAAGTAGGAGAAATTTATGTCCTTGTTTCTTCATTTGGATTATGGGTTTTTTGCATCACTTGGTCATTTTTTGGATGTGTCGATTGTTGCAATAGCATTGTTGTGTGAAATTTAGGGGCTTCCTTCTTTATAAGGTGTCACATTGCACCAACGGTGTATTTATGGTCCTTATATTTATCCATCATTTAGTTTTAGCCTGCGATAACTCCTCTTTGGAGTTCGGTTGTTTCTTCCCCCTTGAATTTTTGTCCAGAAAGGTTATTGGGTGACCTATACATGGAGGGGTGAAATAGTGGGGTGGGTCTTCTATTAGTGCATTTGTTGTTTAAAGCCTTGTTTGGTTTGGGGGTTCATTTACCTTTCAGTAGTACCATTATCTAGACACTCCTCTCATCATGGCCCTCGACTTTCCTAGTGGTCAAGTTTAGGTTGTGACTTGTCTGCTTGGTTGTTTGATTGTTGCTTATTATGCTATGTAGTTAGAAAGGATGTTGTGTTGTGATGCATGTGGAAGGGTGTGAAAAGGTGGGATGGTTTTGATTGGGTTCCTTTTTTACTTTATTTTTGGTTAAGTGAACATATCTTCATGTGGTGGTGGTCCTCTGTTTTGCTGGATTTGCTTGAAATTTGGCCCCGTTTATCCAAAATTGGATTTTTTCGTGACTGTTATGTGGGTGATGTTTGTTTTCTCTATATTTCATGTATTTTTCTTCCCTTTCGGTCCCTATATTTATCGATAAAAGTAGTAATTGTTGTGGGTCAGTGTCCAAGAAGGATGAAAAGCAGTGTGAACTCATGGGTTGGCAACCCTAGTCCTTGTTGGTCATTTTTCCTTGCAACTCCCACCTTTTTGCTAAGGCATAGGGCTAGGAAATATTTTAGTATATTTGAGCCTCCCCTTTTGAGTCATTTTGGTCCCTATATTTACATAGAAAATGAGGAATTGCTGTGGATTAGCATTTTTTGAAGGATGAAAAGGAAGTGCAAGCTCTTGGGGTGGCCACCCTAGTCCTTCTCGAACACCAATCTGTGCAGTTTCCACCCTTTTTGTAAAGGCATAGGGCCTTGAAAGGCTATTTTTTGTTTGAGCCTAATCTTATCTACCAGAACCCATTTTTTTTTTCTCTTTTTATTTTCTTCTCCTTTTTAATGTTGCTCTTTTCCCTTACTCTTCAGGCCCCTATATTTACAGATAAAAGCACAAATCATTGAGGATTGGCATTCACGAAGGATGAAAGGTTGTGCAAGCTCCCGATTTGGCCACCCTAACCCTTCTCGATGTTCATTCCTTGCAATTCCCCCCCTTTTGCAAGGGAGCAAGACTTAGGAAGTTTGTTCTCTGTTTGAGCCTCCTCCTTTAAGCAGGTGGACAATTTTGTTTCTCTTTATTTCATGTGTTTTCTTACTTTCCTCCTTCCGGCCCCTAGCTTTATGGAGAAAAAAGGGGGAGTTGTAGTGGTTTGATGTTTGTTAAGGATGAGAAGAAGTGAGAGTTTCGGGGTGGCCATCCTAATCCTTCTTGGTCATCATTATTTACAATTCTACGCTTTTTGAAAAGGCACAAGGTTTCGAAAGCTCTTCCTATTTGTCTTCTTGAGCTTTCCCTTGTGAGGGGGTGGAAGCCACCTTCTATTTCTTTTATTTTATATGTATATATGTTATTTTCCCCTTCCCTTCCTCTTTTCAGCCCCCAGCAATGTTATAGAGAAAGGGGGGAACTGTTGCGGTTAGGTCTTCGAGAAGGATGAAAAGCAGCGGGAGCTCCTAGGTTGGCCACCCTAGTCCTTCTCAATCACTGCTCCTTAAATTTCCCCCATTTTTACAAAGGCATGGGGTCTGGGCAGCTTCTTTGAGCCTTCCCTTTAGTGAGTGTCTTATGGAGTGCAGTTTTCTTGAGAGGGAAGGGGGCTTGTTGCTTGTTGTGATGCATTGTACATTGGGTCATCTTTTAGCCATATCTAGTGGGGGTGAGATTTTTTGGTAACACATGGAAAAGACTCTTGGAAATAGATATCTCAGCTCTTTTTGTGATGAAGAATGTAGTGAAATGTGACACTTAGTGTGAATTGAAAAATCTTGTGAATCATCAAGCTTTTGAATGCATATTTTACCCGAGGCTTCGGTCAAGGGCATGTCTATCTCAGTGTCGCATACCAATCAAACGCACTCCTTGAAATATGTTAGGGAGAAACAAAGGTGGTCATTTGTGCCCAATGCGTGTGGTTGGTTAAAATGTGGTAGATGATGTTTCCTAGTGTGCATTGGAAAGTGGTGATCTTATCCCCTTGTTTTGGCAGTCGACATTAGTTGATGTGGGCTTTGTGTGGCATCCCTGGAACTTGCTTTTCTCTCCCTTATCCTCCCATTAGGTAGGGCAGATTTAGCTCCAACTTGCAACCTTAGCTCAAGAGAGAACACCCATTGATTTTAAGCATATAATTAAGCGAAGGAAAGTAAACTTTCAAGGATTCACCTAGTAGTGGTGAGAGAACTGGGAAGAGCCTAACATGAAAATCGGGTGGTAGCGTCGCTTGGATTGTAGTTTGTAGAAGCGTCCTCAGTAGAAGACTTGGGCCAATTCCCTTGTAATGGGGCGCCTGAGAGTGTGATAGCCCCATCAGGCCGAGACTGTGCCGCATCATGAGAAGTTGTCAGTGAGTCAGGTTGTTTGGTTATGCAACCCTTATTGGATGGTAAATTCCATCCAAGGCTACATATGGGTGAGAGACAGATATTGAACACGTACCACGATGGAAAGATGAAAAGAACTTTGAAAAGAGAGTTAAATAATTCTTGAAACTACCCGAAGGGAAGCAGATGGAGGTTGTCGATACATCTCAGTTACATGTGGAATGACTCGGCCTGTTCTGTCGCTCGACTTGAGGTGCAAAAAAATAGGGGCTGCTGCATCATCACAAGCGCGGGTGGAGTACCACATGTCGGTTTTCCATTACGGCGGTCCAGGAACGAAGCGCATGCTTTTGTGGTGGGTCGTGTGCACCTGCGTGCTCATGGCATTGGTTGGTGGTATTTTCATGCGACCCATCTTGAAACATGAAACAAGGATTCTTGAAAAGCTGCGAGGCGTAAGGAAGATGACGGGAAATATCCCCTCTCTAGGGGGTTGCATCATCAACTGACCTTGAGCTTATGCGAATGGTTCGAGTGCGAGCACACCTGTTGGGACTCGAAATATGGTAAACTATGCCTGAGTAGGGAAAAGCCAGAGGAAAATCTGGTGGAGGCTCGTAGCAATGCTGACATGCAAATTGTTCATCTAACATTGGTATAGGGGCGAAAGACTAATCGAACCATGTAGTATATGGTTTCCTCTGAAGCTTTCCTCAAGATAGCTGGAGCTCACGTGTGAGTTTTATTAGGTAAATAAAATGATTAGAGGCATCAAGGGCATAACGACCTTGGCCTATTCTCAAAATTTAAATAGGTAAGAGGGTGTGGATGCTCCATTGAGCCGTACCATGATATTGAGAGCTCCAAGTGGGCCATTTTTGGTAACCATAACTGCCAATGCGGGATGAGCTGAAAGTTGAGTTACGGTGTTGAATTGTGTGCTAACCTACATCCCACAAAGGGTGTTGGTTGATTAAGATAGCAAGACAGTGTTCATAGAAGTCAAAATCCTCTAAGGAGTGTGTAACAACTCACCTCAGAATCAACTAGTCCAGAAAATGGATGGTGCTGAAACACACAACCTATACTCGACCGTCAGAGAAATTGCCTGGATTCTATAAGTAGGACATGGGGGTCATTGAGAAACCTCTTGTGTGAGCTTCGGTGGATTGGCCCCCAGTGCAGATCTTGGTGGTAGCAGTAAATATTCAAATGATAACTTTGAAGACTGAAGTGGGGAAAGGTTCCATGTGAAAAACACTTGGACATCCGTTAGTTGATTCTAAGAGATGGGGAAGCCTTGTATCAAGGGTGCACTCTGCACGAGAATCAAAAGGGAACCGGGTTAATATTTTCGAACCGGTACATGGCACTGGGTGACAATGTTAGGAAATCTGGAGATGTCGTCGAGGGCCCCGGTAAGAGTTATCTTTTCTTTTTAACAACTTTCCGACCTTGCAATCGGTTTGTAATATTTTGAAATGGGAAAGGCAAGAATATAGTGAAAAATGATGGAAAAATAGTGTAAATAATCATTTAAAATAAAGAGGCCAATATGGATATTTTCTATATATTATAACAATAGCAAAATATGCATAAAAAATGGGCCATAAGATACACAATAAGAAAGTACAAGCCTCCAATGAAAAAAATCCCTCAAAATGAGGTGCTGCAACTATATATAAAAGCGGGAAGACCTTTACAGTGTTGTTTTATTAGCTTTTATATATAAAATGATTATACATCAGATCTAGGGCTAATATGTGCCTCAAAAGATAGATCTATTGCAGATCTGAGCACTATACAACCTCTTTTGAAGAAAACCTTAGGGGTTTCCATCAAAACACCATGTACAAGATGCAGATCTAGGCCCTAAGGATACAGATATACTACAAAATATAGATCAGAAAAGTGTGGTTGATCTGATATGATCAATACAATAGCCTCCTCCAGTAGATCCTCTAAGTGAAAGTTGTATCACCTTCACTAGAAAATCAGCTCCCCAAATGGTGTGCCAAACCACCCTACAACTCATCCTATAGATATAATGAAAATCTAGAAAGGAAACTACACTATAGGGACAAATAACCAGTTATCCTGATGCCAAGGTCTGAAAAAATGCACAAAGGCCTTCAGTACTGTCCTCCCTGTTGTCGCTCCTAGAGACAGCCTAGAGTTGTGATAGACCAGTGCCTAGGACATCTTATATACCAAGGAGCATATGGTATAACAGAGGGAGTTATCAATAACAAGCTCTCATGCTATCTCTTGTAAAACAAGGAAAATTCATCTGAATGGGACCAAGACCTTCAGAAACTTACACAGAAACAAGGACATTTGCAGAGGCAACATGAAAAACTCCAATATAAAAGCAGCAGACAATTCAGAGACAGCTTACTGCAAAGCGGGCCGATTTAGAAATACTTCACAGAAATAAGTTATCATAAGGTGTATGTAGTGAATTAAATGTAGAGGAGATACTAGTTAAAATTGAGCTGATATCCAGATACACAATACCACCACGCATGGGCTTACTAATCTAAGAATCAATACATAATAGTAGCATTTTAAAAACACCCTCCCAAAGAAACTAATATAGCAGAAACATGGTTTAGATGAATAATGGAACAAAATATCATGCATGAGCCATATTTAAAGTGCTTGACTAATCCAAGCATGGGTATCAACTAGGATAAATCCATACCAAAAGTTAGTGAGCCACTCGCATTCCAAAACATGATACAGGAAAGATGGATGAAATGAAATGATATATTAAAATAACACGTAAGAGATAAAGTTACAGACTATGAAATACCAAAGACCAGAATCCTCTTTAACAGATGGAACTCCTCCTCAATGAGACCCTATGGGCTCTGAGCCTTCATACAAAAGTTCTACAAAATGTATACAAAAATCCTTTCAGTGCATAATTTTCTGATAAAATCTGGAATGCTCAATAATCTGTTCTTTAGGGGTTTTATAGAGAAAAAGAAAACTTAATAAATGAATTAGGTGATGAACCATAAATTTGCTTCATAAAGACAAGATGGTGGAAACGTGCATGCCCATACTACTCGATGACCTTGCGGTGCTATACGATCTCTGTAGCTTTCTTTCTGAAGGATATTGTTTTTGGTGCATTGTACCCTCTGCCTTATAAACTTGAGTCACGGCTAAAAATCTTCAATGCTGAGCGTTGAATTCCTCAATCATCCAATGATATTTTTCTGCTGCTCCATTAATATCTTCATCTGTGAAATCGGCACCTTGAATGTCCCTGCAGGGTTTGATGGATTTTAACCCCGCTTCTTTAATGGAAGTCACATCGATTTGCCTTCCCAGGCATCTCTCCATCATTTCGACTCCTAAAAATTGTCCTTTGATGTGTCTTCCACTACTGAAATCAAGATTGTAAATCACAACAGTCTTTCGTCGCTGAAACCCTGCAAAACCAACAAACTTGTTAAGAAAAACCATGCGTGGAGATGGAGATGCAGTGGGGATGACTGTGTATCAATGCGGCATGATGAAATGGTGGAAGAATGAGAGGTGACGATGAAAAATGCAGTGGAACTATGGTGGATGGGCTGGGAAAAGTTATAATGAAAAACATTAAAATATAAAATATGAATGGAATATATAAATGGCGGAGGAAAAATTCGATAAACACGTGGGATGATGACGTGGAGGAGGACCGAGTCAGTGGCAAGGTATGCAGACGATCTGGGCCATTCGATCTCAAAACGATATTGACAGTTGAAAACACATCGGAGGGAAATGAGACAGTGGGCCAGGGGTACAATTTCCTTGCGTTAAATCTTGTGCAGCTTTGGAGTGTGATGACCGTCAGATGGATCACCCTAGATCGGACAGTTGATATGCATATCGCTCCATATCCTTGGTCAAACAATAACGTGTGATGGAGGGAATTTTTGCAATAGTGCGCTAAGCCACGTGTTGGGCGATGAGTGGAATTGTTGGCCAAATGAGAATTACCGCCCACCGCCGAAAGGCGATGCGATAGGTACCACCAGGTTTTGGAGTAATGCATGGCGCGGGGTCCACTGGGGCGGGAGTATTGTGAGTCGTTGATCGGTGGATGATCATACGGTTGATATACGATCAGATGAGCGAATGAAATGGGGACCGCGTCCACAATGGGGTTGCAAAGACCGTCGGATTTGCATAGATCGACGGTCCAAAATGCGCCCAATATGTATATTTGATAAGCGCCCATTTGACTAGCTCCTGGTCTTGGGGCTGGGTCATGTGGAAGGAAAAGGGCACAGGAGCTTGGCTGAAAGGTGCTAAGGTCTAATAAATTTTCAAAAGTGGGTTTTTTCGGCCCTTTTATGCAATTTTGAGGCTGGGAGGAAGCGACGATTGGCGGATAATGGATTTTTTAGGCCCAACAAGAAGGGATTGCTTGTCAAAGATCCAATGGGGGCTGAAATGATCAATATCGGCTCCATCTGGGGACGACATGTTCATCCTTGAACGTGTTGAGAACTTTGAAGACCACCAGATAATCTTTTTGTGTTATTTTTTCTCTTCAACCCTTCTACTTTTTAACTTCATGATTCATCACGACACCCACATTATTCAAACAAAAAAAATAAAACATGAAACTAATATACAATATAATACATCAGGCTGCCTTTTCCTGAATCATAACTGAAAGTAGGGCTTAAGGAACTGACCATTCACAGGGGCATGAAGCAAGTCACCCTATAAATTTTCCAACTTGAAAGTATTGTTACCTCCCTTCTCCACAATATTGAAAGGGTTGAACCAGAGCGGATTGAATCTACCATGTTTTCCTTTTTCAGCCCTTTGGATGTCCCATTTAAGCACTAGATCACCAATTTTTAAATTCCAGTCCTTAGCATGCTGATCAGAAAGGTATTTCATCTTCTCCTGATACTCTGTCAGCCATTGATTTACCTGATTGTGTGTTTCTTCTAATTCCACCAGTTGATTTATTTGCCTGGTCATATCATCAGGCTCCTCCTGACTTTCCTGCATGAATCAAGCTACTGCTAGGGATAATTGAATAGGAAATACTGCCACCCTCCCATATACCAATTCATATGGGGATTTTCCAGTTTCTCTCTTGCTGGTAATTCTATTGGCCCACAGAGCAAATTTCAACTGAGAATCCCAGTTCTTCTAATTTTCATTTATAGCCTTCTTCAGTGCCCTTACCGGGGTTTTATTGGAAGACTTTGCCAAGCCATTGCCTTGTGGATAGTATGCTGTAGAGTGACTTAGTGTGATATTATATTGCTGGCAGAAACTCACTAATTTCTCAGACTTGAAAGCCTGTGCATTATCAGTCACTATTCTGGCAGGACAACCAAATCTGGATATGATGTTTTCCTCCATGAACTTTATGATCACAGTATCTGTGGTGTTCCTCACGGGTATGGCTTCCACCCATTTTGTGAAATAATCAGTGGCAGTTAATATCCATTTATGCTGACCACTCGATGGAGGATGTATTTCGCCTATAAAATCTATTCCCCATTGTCGAAATGGTTCATCCACATGCACAGGAATCATGGGCAGAGGTGCCAACTTCTACTTTTCAACAAATTTCTGACACTTCTCACATGCTCTAACCCTGGAAAAAACATCTCCAAAAATCTTGGGCCAATAGAAACTAGCATTCAGGATTTTTTGAGCGGTGGCCCTCCAGCTGTAGTGACCCCCATAGATTCCTTCATGAAATTTTGCTATAATACTCTGCACCTCATCCTCTGTGAGACACAGGAGTAAGATGCCTGAGGGATCTCGCCATTATAGCTGAACATTGGCAACTATATACTTCTGTGATTTTAATCTTAGTGTTCTGTACTTAGCTTTATCACAGCTTGGTGGGCAGCTGAGTGTGAGGACATATTCTACTATCTCTTTGTACCACTAACTGTTGAGGTAATTTATATGTGTTTCTAGAGTAGCTACTCCAATTCCCTGCCATTCTTCTCTCTCCTTAGGTTCCTCACCTACTATAATGGAAAATTTTATGCCCAGAGCTTGATATTTTGATTCATATAGCATTTTAGCAAGCCCTTGTCCTTTGATTAGCTTAGTAGGACGGATGTCTAATTCATACTCCTCTATCTTGGCAATCCACTTTCCCCTTTTTCCTTCACTATCTCCCTGAATAAGAATGTCTCTTACAGCAGCTGTAGGCACAAATGTAGTGATATCAAATTGTAAAATATATACACGGAATTCTTTGAGGGAGTTCACTAGGGTGTATTCTTGCTTTTACAATATGTTGTACTTTAATTCTGCATCATGGAGCACCTGACTGAAAAAGGAAATAGGTTGCTCATACCCTTCCTCATTTTTCTGCAATAAAACTCCTACTATTATATGAGGTGATGCAAAAGAAAAAATCATGAAAGTTTTATCATAATCTGGCCTAGCTAGCATAGGGGCTCCTGCAAAAGAATTTTTTATTCTGGTAAATGCCTCTCATGATTCCTGGGACCATTTAACTTCATTATCTTTCTTCAACATGTCAGTTATATGCCTAACTATTTCAACATAGTTAGGAATAAACCTTCTCAGGAAATTGATGCGCCCTAGGAATACCTGTAACTCTTTCTTATTTATGGGAAAAACAATACCATTTATAACCTTTACCCTCTTAGGATCTATCTTCACCCTGTCTTTAGTCACAATGTGTCCCAAATTTTACCCTCTTCTAAAGAAAATAAAGACTTTTGAGGATTAAGGGAAAGACCATACCTTCTTCATTTCTCAAAGGTTCTACGTAGATGCTCGATGTGCTCAGTATCATTCTTGGAAAATATAGTGATATCATCGAGGTAGACAACCAAGAATTTATCTTGCTCTCCAACAAAAGCAATGTCCATTGCCCTCTGAAAAGTGGCCCCCACATTAATCAATCCAAAAGGCATCCTGGCATACATAAATGTCCCCCACGGTGTGGTGAAAGCAGCCTTCTTTTGATCCTATGGAAGTACAACCACCTGGTTATAACCAGAGAATCCATCCATCATTGACATCCTAGAAGCTCCAACCACTTTCTGCAGGATGTGATCCATCTTAGGTAGTGGATAATTATCCTTTAAGGATGCTCTGTTTAAATTTCTAAAATCCACACACAGCCTTATTTCTCCATTCTTCTTTCGTACAGGGACAAGGTTTGCCACCCATTCAGAGTACCTCAGTGGTACAATTATTTTTGGCTTTTAGCAGCTTCTTGATTTCCTTCTCAATAGAAGGAAGCAGCAGGGGATTGATTTGTCTGAGCTTCTGCTTATGGGGCTTTGCATCTCCCTTCAGTGGAATTTTGTGCTGCATAATACTAATATAAAAAGTTTTCAAGTCCTAATAGGACCATGAAAACACATCTTTGTAAGACTGAAATAATTTCTGATATAGCTTTTTATATTCTCCAGGGATCTTCCTGGACAGTTTTACAATTTTGGGGTCAGCCTCAGTACCAAGATTCAGGTCTTCTACCTGATTTTATTCTACCACCTTGCTTGGCTGCAGTGGGACATCATTCTGATCAAATAATATTTCTAGAGGAACCAGTCCTCTAGGTATTATATCTCCCTTTAACTGCAACACTTTATTACCTGCCACTTTCTTCTCCCAATTTCTTTCTGAAGTATCTTCAGACTCAACCTCTTCTTCATTAGCATCAATCTCCATATTTGAGAATTCTCTCACTGTTTCCAGGAATCTCTTCATCTATTCTTCATATTCAAATAGCTGCCAGTGTTTGATGTTATCTGGGATTGATGGTCGATAACGCACCTCAACTTCATATCTTAAGAGAGATTTCTGAGGTGGTTGAAATGTACTAGCAGCTACAGCAAGGGAATCATCCATCCTATTCTGTTCTCGGGGCATGAACTAGATATTGAACGGCAAGAAGAAATTTTCTACCATGTCCCAAAATTCATTCCTATAGGCCCTTAGCCTAGGATGTTTGGTCTGACACTAATTCCTGACTTGTCTAACCACCAGTTCTGAATCTCCCATAACTTTTAAGCTTTGTATGTTCATGTTCTTGGCTGTCTACAATCCTAACAGAAGTGCTTCATACTCAGCCACATTATTAGTGGCTTTATATTCTAGCTTGAAGGACAATGGAACCCACCTTCCTGTAGTATAAATCAATAATATTCTAGCCCCATTACCTTCCTTTGAATTTTCCCCATCAAAATGGAGTGTCCAGATTCCTGCTTCATGGATTTCTGCGGACTATTCAATCTTGGTTTGAAAGAAATATGGTTCATGAGCATAATCTTGATCTTCTTCCAACAGCAAGCATGAAAAATATCCTTCCTTACTATAGACTGGTGAATTTACAGAGTTGTCAGCCTTAGTCACCATCTTGACAAATCTAGTCTCCCTGTACAACCTCCTCTCTTGGCCACCAAAAACTGGGATAGTGGCATATGTTAAATCCATCTTGAGTGATCCACCAATTTTTGTTCCCCAGGACCTTGACAACAACATACCAAAACGAGCTGGGATGTCAGCCACCACGACGTCCATTACCACACTTTTAGCTGGGATTTGGTCCAAATTAACCACCAAATCCTTGATCATCCCCAAGAATTTAACTCTTTTGGAGTCAAATGAATAGAGGTCCTTGTATGGCCGGGTGATTTGTAATCCTAGTTGTTCCATGACTAACAAAGGTATAAGATTATGGGAAGCTCCAGAATATAAGAGACAATTATGTAATAGCAGGTCATGAATCACTAGAGACACATAAAAGGGAGGAGTAGAAGCATCTAATTCCTCAACATGTGGACCAAAGACAACCATGGGTCTTTCTTCTTGAAGGTTGAGGCTATCTGGAGTGAGTGTTGCTTCTAGAGGGAGCATGAATGAGGTGACTTGGGATTGATATGCAGGTTTCTTTAATAGTTCAGTCAAGGGGACTGGAATTTTGACTTTTTCAAGTTCCTTTTGCAGACTGGAAACAAGAGAAGACTTTTCTATTACAACTTCTTTTGACTCTTTATTTTCAGCTGGGGGTTTGATTTATTTTGACACAGACTTGGTATTAAGAGGACTGACTGCTTTTGAAGAGGAAGGAATTTTATCATTAGACTGCAAGGGTTTGTTTAGAGGGCCCTTACCTTTTTCTGTGACTTTTGGCATCGTAGACTCCTTCTGATCAGGTGCTTCCTTCTGGGGAGTCTACTCTTATTGATATTGAGTACGAGTCCTCTTCCTAGAGGATCTGAGATCATATCTTCTTTTGAAATGTGCTTGCATGAAATCAGTAAATTGTTTACAATAATGATCAATTTCTTCTTCTTTTGTGCCTCTTTTCTTTTCTTCTTCTTGAAATGGGCACTCATCTCCTTCATTTCCCTGTAAAGGAAATTCTTCTCCATCACTATTTGAAAAGGCAAGATTTTCATCCTCCAAGTATCTCCAGCAGAATCATCTACTGACCCTTCCAGGTATAATGGGTGTGGTACCTGGTCCTGTTGCTCCTCTGCTTCCCTTGGAAATATTTGTAGTGGTGGTTTCTTGTACTAAGGATTGTAACCTCTGTTTCGAGCATTGTGGAAGTTCTTGGGGGCTGAATTCTTGGCCTCCAATTCAAGCTTGACCATTTTATTAATCAATTTTCTCATTTCTTCCATTCTGTCATTGGTTGAGTCCCTGTCTTGGTAGGAGGTAGACACCTCCTCTTTACATCTTCTTCTAGTATCTTGTTCAGATCTTCCTTTTGATTTACCAGTGGAGGAAAATTTTTCTTCCAACTCTAGTGCATCTACCTTAACATCATCCAGAGTAGCAGGCTTTCTTTCTCTGAGGGAGAAACCAAATTATGAATCAAAGGCTGCTACAAAAATGACTTTAGTAGTAGTTTGATGAGGTTTCATATCAGCAGGGAGACTCAGATAAAATTTATTAAATCTCTTGATAAATTCTGATACCCCTTCATTTTGTCTTTTCTTTAGTGTATTGAACTCAATGAGACAATTTCCATGATCTTTCTTCTCTCCCCATTTCCTGAGAAAAGTGTCTTCCATGTTATCCCAAGTGGTAATAGAATGGCCAGCAAATGTATTAAACCATTTTCGAGCTTCACCATCAAGAGTCTGGAAAAAAATCCTTAAGACCACATCTAAATGTTCAACACTAAAGTTCTCTGCAAAAGAGCAGAAAGTCTCAAGATGTTTTTGAGCATCAATCTCATTTTCCCCATTAAATCTGGGCAAGATCTTCAGATAATCTTGGGGCATATCATTCAACACTTGAGGTATGCCAAAGGAGCATATTTATTTAGCAATAAGCCTGGAACATTTTCCATTGGAGGGGGTGGAGGTAGTGCAATAGTTTGATGAGTAAGAGGAGGAGGAGGAGGTGGAAGTGGAGTATGAATAATAATAGGAATATACTCAACTGTAGCTTGAGGGGTTGAGGGGAATAAAGGTCTGTTAACAACAGATACTTCGGTGACTTCCTTGACCTCTTCGACCTAAGGAGTCGGATGAATATTGTCTTTAAATTGGACACGTCCTCGGGGTGGACTATCTGAATAGTAATCGGTATCTCCGACAGTGGGGTCGGGAATTTGCAATTGAGAATCTTGAGAGGAGGAGGACGGAAAGTCTTCTTGAGAGAATTCGGGAATCTCAGAATGGAATTATTTTTTTTCCCTCCAATTTATTCTATGTATGATCTTTTCAGGGTCAGACACTGAAGGTGTCTTTGGCTTAGATGTATCTAACCTCAGGTGTGGCTTACGAGGAGCCAAGACTACAAATAGATTTTTCAAATGAAAAAATGTGGAGTCGCCAAGGTGAGGGATCTACAACTCTCAACTCTTCATACTCACCTAATTGAAGAGTGAATTAGATTTTTATGAGGCCTAGGGATTTTAAAATTTCTCAACTTCGTTCCTCGGCAACGCTGCCAGAAAGATGTTGTCGCTCCTAGAGACAACCTAGAGTTGTGATAGATTAGTGCCTAGGACATATTATATAGCAAGGAGCATATGGTATAACAGAGGGAGTTATCAATACAAAGCTCTCATGCTATCTCTTTTAAAACAAGGAAAATTCATCTGAATGGGACCAAGACCTTCAGAAACTGACACAGAAACAAGGATATTTGCAGAGGCAACATGCAAAACTCCAATATAAAAGCAACAGACAATTCAGAGACAGCTTACTGCAAAGCGGGCCGATTTAGAAATACTTCACAGAAATAAGTTATCAAAAGGTGTATGTAGTGAATGAAATGTAGAGGAGATACTAGTTAACATTGAGCTGATATCCAGATACACAATACCACCATGCATGGGCTTACCAATATAAGAATCCATACATAATAGTAGCGTTTTAAAAACACCCTCCTAAAGAAAATAATATAGTAGAAACATGGTTTAGATGAATAGTGGAACAGAATATCATGAATGAGCCATATTTAAAGCGCTTGACTAATCCAAGCATGGGTATCAACTAGGATAAATCCATACCAGAAATTAGTGAGCCACTCGCATTCCAAAACATGATACAGGAAAGATGGATTAAATGAAATGATATATTAAAATAACACGTAAGAGAGAAAGTTACAGATTGTGAAATACCAAAGACCAGAATCCCCTTTAACAGATGGAACTCCTCCTCAATGAGACCCTATGGGCTCTGAGCCTTCATACAAAATTTATACAAAATGTATTCAAAAATCCTTTCACTGCATAATTTTCTGATAAAATATGAAACGCTCAATAATCTGTTCTTCGGGGGTTTTACAGAGAAAAAGAAAACTTAATAAATGAAGTAGGTGATGAACCGTTAACTTGCTTCATAAATACAAGATGGTGGAAACGTGCATGCCCACACTGCTCGATGACCTTGTGGTGCTATACGTTCTTTGTAGCTTGCTTTCTGAAGGATATTGTTTTTGGTGCATTGTACCCTCTGCCTTCTAAAATTGAGTCATAGCTGAAAATCTTCAATGCTGAGCGTTGAATTCCTCAATCATCCACTGATATTTTTCTGCTGCTCCATTAATATCTTCATTTGTGAAATCGGCACCTTGAATGTCCCTACAGGGTTTGACGAATTTTAACCTCACTTCTTTAATGGAAGTCTTATTGATTTTCCTTCCCAGGCATCTCTTCATCATTTCGACTTCTGAAAATGGTCCTTTGATGTGTCTTCCACTACTGAAATCAAGACTGTAAATCACAACAGTGTTTCGTCACTGAAACCCTGCAAAACTAGCAAACTTGTTAAGAAAAACCATGCGTGGAGATGGAGATGCAGTGGGGATGACTGTGTATCAACGCAGCATGAAAAAATGGTGGAAGAATGAGAGGTGACGACGAAAAATGTAGTGGAACTATGGTGAACGGGCTGGGAAAAGTTATAATGCAAAACATTAAAATATAACATATGAATGGAATATATAAATGGCGGAGGAAAAATGCAATAAACACATGGGATGATGATGTGGAAGAGGACCGATTCAGTGGCAAGGTATGTAGACGATCTGGGCCATTCGATCTCAAAATGAGATTGACAGTTGAAAATGCATCAGAGGGCAATGAGACGGTGCACCAGGGGTACGATTTCCTTGTGTTAAATCTCGTGTAGCTTCGGAGCGTGATGACCGTCTGATGGATCGCCTCAGATCAGATGGTTGATATGCAAGTCGCTCCGTATCCTTGGTCGAAAAATAACGTGCAATGGAGGGTTTTTTTGCAATAGTGCGCTGAGCCACGTGTCAGGTGATGAGTGGAATCACTGGCCAAACGAGAATTACCACCCACCGCCGAAAGGCAATGCGATAGATACCACCAGGTTTTGGAGTAATGCATGACGCGAGGTCCACCAGGGCAGGAGTATTGTGAGTCTTTGATCAGTGGATGATCGGATGGTTGATATACGATCAGACGGGTGAATGCAATGGGGACCGCGTGCATAATGGGGTTGCAAAGGCAGTCGGATCTGCGTAGATCGACGGTCCAAAATGCACCCGATATGTATATTTGATAAGCGCCCATTAGACTAGCTCCTGGTCTCGGGGCTAGGTCATGTGGAAGGAAAAGGGCACAGGGGCTTGGCCGAAAGGGGCTAAGGTCTAATATGTTTTCAAAAGTGGGTTTTTTCGGCCCTTTTATGCAATTTTGAGGCTGGGAGAAAGCGAAGATAGCCGGATAATGGATTTTTCAGGCCCAACAAGAAGGGAATGCTTTTCAAAGATCCAATGGGGGCTGAAATGATCAGCACTCCTAATAGAAATTAAGCCTCCTCCACTGAAAATGAGCAATGAGATGTCCTAGATCTAGACTCCACTTGCTGCAACTTGCAAAACAACCAAGCCCTCAACAGGATTTGTGGTGTAGATGAAAGAAGAAGGTTGGCCTTAAGCATGATAGTGGAAAAATTATTACAAGACTCCTCCAAAATCTTCTCAATGGAAGAGATGGGATTCCCGATTAGGAACACCCAATGCTAAACAACACTCAATATCAGCTAAACAACAAGAGAAAGATATATGTCTAAACAGATCATATATTTAGAAATATCAAATACATAACATAATGAAAAATGGCTATCATCCTCTTCCTTAAATAAGATATGAGCTTGAAAACCCTAAGCCCCATCTAATAATAGCACTACTTCCACAAAAATCATCTCCATCTAAAACTGCGTTGTCCCTCATTGATGACCACTCCTCCATGAAAACACTATTGATTTGGTTAAGGTTGACCCAGTCAAGGTGATCCAACTCCTTTTCACACCAAAGGGTGCTTAATTAAGCTACCTAGATTTATCTCTTTTACATTTCGCATTGATTTATTCATTATTAAGGAGAATTATGGACCTCCATTGTCCTCATATTCATTAAACAAAGCATCAAAACAAAATTTAATATTCCAACTAGCTCATGGCTACTTGGAAATATTACAGTCCTCCGTTCACAAATGTTTCTTTCCCTCAAGAAACTGAAAAAATGAGTGCTGCAAATCTCCATCATTGGTGACACCAACATGTGATAAGCTTCCCTCATAAGCTAAGTTTCTACCAATCCATCCCTCCATGAATTTCTCCTCCAAAGTTCTCACTAGATGCAAATAATTCATCCCATAAGGAGACAATAGTTCAAATGAAACAAACATGGTTTGCCCAATGTTCTTCCTGAAACATGTAACATAATGAACATGGAAAATATCTCTCCCATAAGGCACATACATTCCTCCCATCCTCCCTCTAAAAATTCCCATAAAAAGTATAAGTACATCATCAATGTATAGGATCAAAACTAAGTACACACAAATAAAAATTTGCAAAAATGGAAGTGGGTCATAGTCCCACATGTGGAACCAGTGCAGTAAATCCCCTGACTTCCTACCACTTAATTTTTTCCCAATTCATCTCACTATGGTTGAAAGTGTGATATATATTTGGTGCCTTTGGAATGCACCCACAATGATACAAAATATCCCTTTTTCCTCCAAGGGAGTGGCCATGTTCAGAAATTTTTGTGGCCCAAAATTGGCCATGAATTTTATATGAAATGATGCTCCTTCTTGGAGCTATGGCCTCCATATACATGGAAAAATAATGCAAATGATCATCAAATGAAGCATTAGGTACATAAGAATATTCTCTACAAAACATTCTTCTCATACAAATGGAGTGGTGCATAGATACATCTCTTCTCATTCCAAAAGAGGAAAGATGTCGCTGAAATAACTCCTTCATAGATTCATGTTTCTCTTCCAACTCCACATGGTTAATGCATATTTGAAAATGTTGATATATTTCTTCTTAAAATCCTTCCCATGTGTAGCATTCCATGATAGTTTTGTAGGCCTTCATGGAATAAGTATGGCTGAAAAGGAACTCTTCATAATATCTTTGTAGAAACTTCTCCTTGAGCTTGGAGGCTATAGATAAGGAGGTGCAACCATGATAATATATGACTCATTATTGGAATGAATAGCCCTCTTCATGTAGCTGGTCATCAATTATCGTGCATGTGAAAATATCCTTGGAATAACCAACCAACAATTGGGATTTCCAGTATGGATCAATCTTCCATAGTGACAACGTTGATGATCTATTACAAAGAATGTTTGTCATATGGTTGTTATTATCATTTACATCTCCCGTACAAAATTTATATGCCGGAAGGCTTTTCTTCCCTCCTTGATGCTCTCCTTGCATATGAACATGCTCAAGTGAAGATTGAATCTTTTGGAAGTTAATTTCCCATGGGAAACTATCATCCAATTCCAATACTTCCTAGGCTTAGCCAAAGCATGCATGTGTGGCCACCATCCTCTATCATGTGTGGAATATTTCTTCTCAAATGAGAACATCTTCTGATTCTCCATATCCAAGGAATGGCCCCCTTGCACGATGATCATGTCATCCTCCAATCATGCAGCATCTCCTCTCAGCGTAGTATGAGATATGAGAGTGGGTAATGATGATAGTGGGAGGATGTCTCCCTCCTCCTTGAGCCTACCCATTACTCTCAACGCTATATCATGGCCTTATAATGCTCCCATCCCTCCTGGATCTATGCTTGTAGCATCATGTTGTGAGATATATCTCACCAAATTTTAATCAGGTGGCCTCCCAGGTGGTTTTCCACAAGATAGTTATGTCTCATGCACCATCCTCATCTACATAATAGATGGGATCATCATGTCCCCACTTCTACTATGAAAATTTAACTTTTTTTCATGTGTGGAAGTTTTATGAAAGTTGGGTATGACTCTTAATGATGTAAGAGTCCCTCTAGTTGGATAAATTGCTCCATCCTCACCCCCTGGTGGTGGTAGACCATATCCTGCTATTTCAGTGTTGTGACCCCTTTGTTGAGCCCCAAGATTGTTATTTCTTTTATCTTACTTCACTCCATTTTCCTTTTTTCATTGTTATCCCAGGCCCAAATGATCAATGAAATTAGTTAAAATTATTTTTAGAATGAATAACATGGCTAACTTGCTAAGTTTTGTGATTTTATCATTGTAATGCATTTTGAACTGAAATTAGCTACAGAATGCAAACATTCGGTAGCTAACCACCAATTGTGTAGCTGCCTTCACGTTCAAGCATGTTCTAGGTGTCCTCTCAGGAAAAGCCATACATGGGTATATTCCACATCATGTCCTTAACGTTTATTTCTCACCATGAAGAATGAACCGAATTCTGGACGTGGTTTTGTATGTGGGAACTCATTCAAGGAGGCAGACTTATAATAGGACAAGGACAGTCCAGATGTCCTTTGTCCCTTGATGCTGCCATCTTTAGAGTCCTAGTACGATTTTGATATGAAAAGACAATGATCCCCGTATTGTTGCAAGTTCTGTTATAAATATTTGTTATAAATGCACTCAGGAAACTGAGAGACAAGCTCTAGATTTTGATTAGATTTCATCGATTGACTGCTATTTTTTTGAAGACCGAGAATACTCTGTTTTAAGTTATTTTCCTTTAATGAAGAAGACAGCATTGCTTTGAACGCGTTGAGTTGATTTTGAGTTAGATTCCGTCTGGTGGTAGAGGGCCCCTGCCTCCTGAACGGCTTTACTTTCGTAACTTAGATAAGTATCTTAGTTTGTTTTCACGTTTTTGAAGTTTGAGTTCAAAGTTAATTTCATTAGTCACTATAGCTATACTTGTTCTAAGAAACTCTTCCAAAATATCATTATAATGAATGATAAATGGTTGTAGTGTTATAGATTTTAATTGCAATTTCTTTTGTTCATTATCACAGTTGAACTTATTCTAGTAAACTCTTCCAAAAAATCATTATGATGACTAAGGCGTGACTGTGATACTGAAGGTTTCAGTTGCTTGTTTACACTAAGTAACATAGCTGATCTTACTCTTAAAACGCTCTTCCAAAATATCATAACAATGAGTAGGAAATAGCTGTGATGTTTTAGTTTTTAATTGTAATTGCTTTCAGTCTTTATGTTTGCATTTGCATTGAATTGTACAGCCAGGAATGTTCTAAAAAAATCTTCCAAAATACCATTCATGATGGACAAAATAGGCTGTAGAATTCCATAGATTAATTGCATGATAACTTAGTTAGGGCACTCCGGAGTCAAATTGCATTCAATTCATGCTTTGTTATTTCGTTTTAAGTTTGATAATGACTTGTTAGTTTAGCACTGTTTATTGTAGACTGGTAGCACTCTAGTTCAGTTCTAGCTTAGCCCACTGTATTTACATTCCACATTTAGTTGTCATCCATTGCATATTAAATTACATTAGTTGTTAAACTTAAATACCACAGCCTTCATTATTTACAAAACTTCTTTTGTTCCAAACATATATTAACTCATAATCATCTGAACAGAAGATAATATCAGTCCAAGGCCTGGAGTACTTTTGCAACCTTTTTACCATTTCATAAACAAAGCCTTTCCTCAAAAGACTAATCTAAAAATAAATCTATAACTTTTGAGTAAGGTTTAGTGATGTTAAAGTAAGTTGCAGAATAGAATTAGGAGCTAGTTTTAGAGTAGAGATCTTATGATGTTACCAATGTTCTTCTCCAAATATGTTTCAACAAACCTCTAATCATGGATAAGATGTTGTATCATTATAAGCTGATTGTTTAATTGTTTAGTTAGGATAATTTTTACACTTAGCTGCCCATTCCTCAAGCTCTTCCAAAATATCCTTAATGAATGGTTTGGACAAGTTAAATTCATGTTGTGATTCATTTTCTTGAAGTCATTATCAAGCTTTGTATTTTTGCTAAGTCATAGTTTAGGTTTGGTTCTATCTCAGTATTTGCATTTGTCATTTGTCATCAACAAATTAGGCTTCACTCTGTTTTTAACCAGTAGCTTCTTTCCACTAGCATTTAGTTCTTTTCCTTGTGAACATAAAACCATCAAAAGACCAAAAACATCATAAAACACTAACACAACGCAGTAAGAAACAAACACCTAGGCACATACAGTGCACCTCACTTCAGCAGTTTACCAACCCTGGTTGACAATTAAATGAACTCAATTTAGGAGACTAGGTTGAGAACAAACATTTTGGCGCCGTTGTCAGGGAAGTGAAAACTAGGTAACCTTTGTTTCTTAACTCCCAAAAATAATTATATGCGTAGAGAGAGAGACTCAAGGGGTAGATTCATAAGCAGCAGAAGCAGAAGTTTGATTCCTAGAACACCACTTGTTTCACCTAGACCAAGAGCTAGTACACCTTCAACTTAGACCCACATTCCATCCTTTACTGATCCTGGACTTCTAGAAGACCTAAGATCAGATATTCCATTAGAGAAACCTTCCACTTCATCCACTGAACCTGCCTTAGAAGAAGATCCAAAGACTCCTGTTAGGGACACAGACTTTTCCACTTCCACAGGAGAATCAACCATGGAAGAAGAAGGGGGAGGAGGATTCTTTAATGGAGAACACACATTATTTGGAGGTAGAGGATAAGGAGGTAGAGGAGAATGAGGTAGAGGTGCAGAAGGAGGAAGAGGTAGAAGAGAAATGGGAAGCTCTTTTGGGTTCCCTATAATAGATGAAGAAACCAACATAACCATGAAAAAAATTTCACCCTCGTCCTTCCAAACTTATATGGAATTAAAAATTCAGATCCTGAAACCTTCCTATTTGAATTTTAAATCCTATGTAGAACTTATGAATACTTACAAGATGCTCAAAAACTTAAACTATTTACTTCAACATTTAAAGGAGCAGCATTGAAGTGGTTTATGAGTTTGATCAACAGCTCTATCAGGACATGGGAAGACATGAAACAAGCATTTCTAGAGAGGTATTTGGATTATTTTATGCCGATCAATCATAAGGAAGAAGTGTTTAAGATGTTACAAAAAGAAGATGAAAACTTGGAAGATTTGTTGGAGAGATTTCGTTACAACATCAAAAGAGAAAAAATGGAAAACTTAGATCAAGACACCTTAAAAACTCTTTTGTTGAAAAAAATTAGGGATGAATGGTTGGATATCCTTAACATGATGGGAAAAGGGGATATATCATAGCTCACATTACCTGAAATATATGAGTTATGTATCAACCTTTCAAGAGGGAAATCTAAAACTGTAAAAGGTCCAAGAGATCCTGCTCTTGCAAGGGCAAGTAAGTCTGCTTCTGGGACAGTAAGTAGGTCAGAAATAGGAAATATGCTTGATGATTTCAAATCTGATATCTTAGGGTGTTTTAGTGAACAAATAGACACCCATAAGATACAAAACAAGCAAAAAGCTAAATCTGATGCCTTAGCAATCTTTTGTCCCAAATGTAGAAAGAAACATGCCTTGAGATAATGCCCTTTGGATGTAAAAGTTGTAGAGACCTATGTCATTTGTTTTGAAAAACATGAGACCAAGAATTTTCCTTCCCTTCCTGGTCTCAAAGCTATCTTTCAAGAGGAAACTCCTACAAATTCCACATAATCTCTCAATTTTGTCTCTATAAGGCCTTGGCAAGGACCTCAAACACAAGGATTCCATGATCAAATGTATAACTAACCTCCACCTTGGAATTCTTGGCAGCAACCTTGGCCTCAATTTCAAAATCAATCTCAAGCTTGGGCACAAGGAGCACAAAATCCCTATGGAAGATACTCTCAGTACTATCAGTATCCACCATCCTATCCACCATACCCACATTTTTATCCTCAAAATACTCAACAAAATTTTCAACAAAGTCCTCAACAACATCATCAGAATCTACCACATCAAAATCAACCACTTCCATTACCATTTCCTCAAAAATCAAATCAGTTGCCTGTTCAACCCATACCAAACCCCAATAATAAAAGTCCTCAGAACACATACATGATAGAAGGCCAAAAATTTCCAACTTATCTAATTACTCCTTTAGACCTTAGTGATGTTCAACTTAGGCCTGGAAGAATACTTGAAAAGAGGAAACCTTCTGTGATCATACAAGAACAAGATAACTCTGAGGAAGATTCTCTACGAGTGAATAAAACTCTTGAAGAAGATACATCTTTTCAAGACCCAAACACTGAAAAATTAAAGCAAAAAGATCCAATAATTTCAACTCCTGTATTAGAGCAACCATCCACATCTACTTCTATACCTCCCTTTCCAGAAAGATTACAAATTGATAGAGGTGTAGAAAAAAAAATTATGGTGCCTAATTATGATTTCCTAGATGTGCTAAGAAATGTTTGCATTAAAATTCCATTATTACAAGCCATCAAGGAAATTCCAATTTTAGCCAAAACAATAAAGGAGTTGAGCATGAAGAAAACAAGAAAAAGAATAAGAGAAACAAATAAAATTCAACTGGCAGGAAAAATAGCAGACATTATGATGGGCAAGATTGCTATTCCAAAGTATCTTGACCCAAGAAATCCAGTTGTTAAAATTCACATCAATGGAATTGAAATCCAGAACACACTCATTGATTTAGGAGCAGCAATCAATATCATGAGTAGACAAATCATGGATAAACTGAAACTTCCTAATCTTCTCTTTACACCCACATTATTACAATTAGCAGACAGATCTGTGATCAAACCAGATGGGGTAATAGAAGACATTCCGGTGTCCCTAGATTCTTGGGAGTACCCTGTGGATTTCATGATCCTAACTCCTAAGAATAATCTAGGAGGACATCTTGTTATATTAGGAAGACCTTGGTTGGCTACAGCTGATGCTTTTATTAGTTGTAGATCCGGTGATATTTACATCTCTGATGGTAGTTCAACTAAGAAATTCACTTTGTATCCTCCAGCTAGGACAATTACATATTTAGATGATACTCAATGGATAGAGGATGAAGAAGATTTACAACCTCTCTTCACAATTTCAGAAATTAGTGAAGATAATCAAATTCTGAATACTCTAGAAAACTTTGAATCCTCTTCAGAATACAAACATGAACCATTTCAAGAGGGATTCAACATTGAGTTTTTGTCATCAAGGCAGATGTCTCTTCATTCTATGGATAAATTTGGCAGCTCTACAAGTGAGATATTTCCAGGCAAAACTTTGAACATAAACAAGAACCTAGAAAAATCTCAACAAGAAGAGTTAGTCAAGATAGTACAGAGACATTCTTCTGCATATGCATGGGAGTACATTGACATGAAAGGGATAAACCCCAAGACTTGCACTCATCACATCTATATAGAGGAAAATTGTAAACCAATCAGACAACCTCAAAGACGGATGAATCCAAATCTTAGGGATATTGTTAAAGAAGAATTGCAAAAATTGTTAAATGTCAACTTCATCTATCCCATTTCAGATAGTCAGTGGGTTTCTCCTTTGGTAATTGTGCCAAAGAAAAATGGTAAATGGAGGGTATGTATTGACTACTGGGAATTAAACAAAGCTACTCTTAAAGACCATTTTCCCTTACCTTTCATAGATAAAGTGTTAGATACATTAGCTGGCAAAAAGTACTTCTCATTCCTAGATGGGTTTAGTGGTTACAACCAAATCCAAGTAGCACTTGAAGATCAAGACAAAACCACATTTACTTGTCCTTGGGGTACCTATGCTTACCAAGTATTGCCATTTGGATTATGCAATGCACCTGCAACATTCCAAAGGGCAGTATTAGGAATTTTTTCAGATCTAATACATGATTGTGTAGAGGTATACATGGATGATTTCACAATTTATGGAAATACATTTGAAGAAGCTTTAGCAAACTTGGAAAAAGTTTTAAAGAGATGTCAGGAAGCAAATCTTTCACTTAGTCATGAGAAATGTTTCATGATGTTTACTGAAGGTATTGTTTTAGGGCATCATATTTCAGGGGATGGGATTAGAGTTGATGAGTCAAAAGTTGAAGTCATCTCTAACTTATCTATTCCAAGTTGTCAAAAAGATGTTAGGAGTTTTCAGGATTTACAGGATATTATCGGAGGTTTATAGAAAACTTCACCAAGATAGCATCTCCACTCTTCAAATTACTTACCAAAGATTGTGAATTCAAATGGAATTCCGATTGCCAGTTAGCCTTTGAAACCCTGAAAACAAAAATTTCTGAAGCACCTATTTTAAGGGGACCTAACTGGAAGTTACCTTTTCATATCTCAACAGATGCCTCTGATACAGCTCTAGGAGCAGTATTGGGACAAAAATACCTGATTCCTTATGCCATCTACTATACTAGTAAAAATTTGACTCCTGCAGAGTTAAACTATACTGTAACTGAAAAAGAGTTTTTAGCTGTTGTTCATGCCATAAACAAATTCAGACACTATATAACAGGCTATGAAACTTTTGTTCACACTGATCATTCTGCAATTAGATACTTAATGAAAAAATCAATTACTAATGGCAGAGTCATAAGATGGTTATTTCTCTTACAAGAATTCAACATTACCATTCTAGATAGGCCTGGAAAACAAAACACAGTAGCTGATTTCCTATCTAGACTCCAAAATATCAAAGATGACACTCTAGTTGAAGATCAATTTCCTGATGAATATCTTTTTGCAATTTCTACTCAAACTCCTTGGTTTGCTGACATTGCTAATTATTTAGTTTCAGGAAAATTTCCTTTAATAATGAATGCAAGAGATAAAAGAAAAATCATTTATGACAGTGCAAAATATTCATGGGTTGCTAATGAGTTGTACAAGACAGGTCCAGATTTTATCATTAGGAGATGTGTTCGGGAAGATGAGATGCCTAAGATTCTCAAAGCATGTCATGATGAACCTTGTGGCAGACACTTTGCTGATAAGAGGACAGCCTATAAGATCCTTCATTCAGGATATTATTGGCCATCCTTGTTTAAAGATGCTAAAGAGTATGTCAAAAGGTGTGGCAGTTGCCAAAGGGTAGGGAAACCTTCTCCTTCAGGTGAGATGCCATTACAACCTCAGGTACATATTGAACCTTTTGAAAAATGGGCTTTGGATTTTGTAGGACTTATTAGTCCTCCATCAAGACAAAAGAGATATATATTAGTTTGCACTGATTATGTTACCAAATGGGTAGAAGCCAAGCCATTACTTTTTTCTAATGAAGCATCTGTAGTTACTTTTCTTTTTGAGGATATTTTTACTCGTTTTGGTGTCCCAAGGGAAATTGTTACAGATCAAGGAGCTCAATTTACATCAAGGCTAGTGGAACAAATGATGGAGAGGTACAAAATCAGGCATAGAAAATCTACTCCTTATCATCCACAAGAAAATGGTCAAGTGGAATCTACTAATAAGGTCATTGAAGGAATCCTAACAAAGACTGTTCATTTACATAGAAGATATTGGGTAGATAGGCTTCCTGAAGCCTTGTGGGCCTACAGAACTACATGGAGAAACACAACAGGTCATACTCCTTATGAACTTGTTTATGGAAAGCAAGTTTTGTTTCCCATAGAATTCCAGATTCAAACCTTCAAAATGGCAGTTCAGCTAGGACTTGATTTAACGGAGGCACAAAAGCATATATTGGAGCAGATTAATGAATTGGATGAGATCAGACAAGATGCAGTTCAGAAAACAAGTCTAGTCCAACAGCAAAGGAATAGATGGCATGAAAAGTACATCAAAGAGAAGAAGTTCAAAGAAGGTGACTGGGCTCTCTTGTTTGATTCAAAATTCAAGGATTTTCAAGGTAAATTTCAAACACATTGTTGAAATTTTTGACAATGGAGCAGTAAAAATCAAGACAATAGATGAAGAAGAGGTCACTTTTCTTGTGAATGGTCATAGATTGAAGCTGTATCACAAACCACTCTCAAGAGAAGAATTTGTCAAGAAGTTCCAGGAAAACAGTGATGTGAAGTTAATGAAGAAGAATCTTTTTTCTTCATCAACTTGATTGAATTTTCTGAAGCATTTCTTTTGAAAAAAAATAAAAAAAATATAAAATAAAATAAAAAATAAAAAATAAAGTATAAACATGAAAACCAATCATTGATTGGCATGTTTATATAGAAAAGATAGGGTGAAAATCAGAGTCTTTCTGACACTCTAACTTTTCCATTTTTTTTTTGCAAGCAGCTGTTACAAAATCATAAGTTCAGATCCATTGCACTTATGATCCATCTCATTTCATTTCATTCCATTTACTTATCCATCCATACTCCATTTCATTCATTTATTCATACTTCACTTCATTCCATATTTCATTCATCTCATTCCATACTTCATCCACCTCATTTCCATATCAAAATTTAAAGTTTGATGTTTTTCTGCAAATGAATAACACATGTCATGGATTGCAGGCCATTTCTTATATTCTTCCACTCCATTTCATAAATTGTAATCCATCCCATTCCATCATTCACTTCATACATATTCCATTATACCATGTTTCATCATCTATCTTCACCCATTCCATAAAATATTCCATGTATATTCCAAACCACTCCATTCCATGATTAAAATTCTCTACAGGTACATTCTGCAACTAAACAAACATTCTGCAGCTAATCAGACTTTCCGCAGCCAGACAGTCATTCCGCAGCTACAGATCCTGAAGGCACTGATCAACAAACATTTGAATTGCAACAAGATGATCCAATATATCCATGAACAAGAAAAATCAAGAAGGATTATGAAGACTCTTCCAGAGGAGAACAAAGTATACAAAGATCACAAAAAGCAGATGAAAAGCAAAGGTAACAAGTTTTGATTATAATGGCATATCATAAACTTTAGTATAGTTTTAGTTATGAATCATTCGAAAAGTTGTTTTGATTATTTTTATTGATCATGCCAAATATACCCTCCGAAAAACTTTGGATAAAAATCCTTCATTTCAAATTCTATACCCGATCATCATTTAAGTGGTTAAAAGGCTGAAGTGTTTGATTTCCTTACGTCACCCAGCCAAATCATTTAATGATGATTTTTGAATCCTTTGTAAAAAATCTCCGCAGTCTTTTCACTCATTGATTTGTTTTCACCTCACTTCATTAACTCGTTCCGTAACCACTCCCTATTACTCCATCCCGTAGCCAACCCTTCATCATTTCATTCTGCAAAACAGAGGTATCTCTATCACCGTGAGCAGAGGTATACCAGTTTGAAATTTGAAGCCATTGTCACTGTGAAGTAGAGGTATATCAGTTGAAAGTTGAAGCCACTGTCACTGTGAAGCAAAAGTATATCAGTTTGAGGTATATTAGTTTGAAAGTTGAAGCCACTGTCACCGTGGAGCAGAGGTATATCAGTTTGAAATCTGAAGCCACTATCACTGTGAAGTAGAGGTATATCAGTTTGAAGATTGAAGCACTATCACCATGAAGCAGAGGAATATCGGTTTGAAGGTTGAAGTCATTGTCTCCGTGAGCAGAAAGAGTACTAATCCGAAGATTGAAGAAGAAATTATGGGCCTCATCGTGAGAACTGAACCAGTGGGCACAAAATACCTGGAAGGATACCCTCAAAGCAGAGAAATGTTGCAACAGGCAGGATGGCTACAATTCCTTGAGAAATTTAATGGCTTCCACAAAGAAGTTACTAAAACATTTGCAAGGTCATTCAAAGGAGCCAAGGTTGAAGTTGGAGATGTTAAATTCACTGTCACAGAGGTTTTTATTGCAGAAGCAACATGATTGCTTAGACATGGAGAAAGATGGTTTAAGAACAGAGAATTTCATAATGAATCATGGAAGCAAATCCTCAAATCACCAGGTATGGATGTCACTGTGTTTAAAAAGGGAATTCCAAGCTCTGCATTAAAGAATAAATGGAGAAACATATTTCTTATTCTACAAAAATTTATCACTTGTGAAGGTAGATATGGTACTTTTTATGTTTACCATATTAGGTTGATAATGCATTTCTTAGAGGAAGAGCTAAATTTGCCCTATTTCTTGCTTCAAAGTTTAAAAAAGATGGCTTCAAGTGTTCAAAGGAGAGTCCAATTCCTAGAGACAACTCTATACCATCATGGCTTGGTTAAGATTTTAATTGAACACCATTTAGCCAAAAAAAAAAGATACTTGGGATAATTTCTTGGTAAGAAATCACTTTGAGGAACCAAAAGAGCCTTCACCTGAACATCAGCCTACAAAGAGAAGTAGAAAATGGAGAGCCTCTAAAATTGAAATTGACAAAACAGTACAGGAAAGTAGTGAAGAAATAATCTCTGAGAAGTTGACTCAGATTAAGAGACAACTTAAGGAAGAGAGGGTAATCAGAAAATCTGCCACAGAAAAAGGAGAGGGATCATCCTAGCCAAGAAGAAGCCATAGACTCAGGGGGAAACTAAGGAAAACACAGATCAAACAAACCGGGGTGATAAACATAGAAGATGAGGAAACCTCTATTGAAGAAGATGTTGAAGAATATTTTGATGAAGAAATCCCTGAAATTGACCCTGCACAGCAAGAAGTTTATGACTATGTTGAAACATTGGAAATGAAAGCTTCAGAGAGTAGAGATAGAACCCCTAGTCCTCCACTGTCCGAAATAGATGTGTTAAGAAGAGATAGGTATGAGCTGGAAGTACTTAATAGACATATCAAAACTGAGAATGATATTCTGAAGGAACAAGTCAAACTCAAAACCAGTATGAACTCAACCCCGTCTCTACAAATGGAAAAAGTTGAAAAGGCTAATGAAAAGTTGAATAAGAGGAACAAGAAGCTAATCAGGGCACTTACCAATTTAAGGTTCAAGTTAGTCATCAGGAAACCCAGAAGACCTTTAACTTCCAGGCAAAGAAGAAGAAGAGGGTTGGATGTTCTTGCAGAAGTCTCTGAGTTTATGGAATAAGTTGCATGTGGACATGCAAGAAGTCAACAGTGGGGGTATGTTGAGCCCCAAGATTTTTCTTTCTTTTATCTTACTTCACTCCATTTTCCTTTGTCCATTGTTATCCCAGGCCCAAATGATCAATGAAATTAGTTAAAATTACTTTTAGAATGAATAACATGGCTAACTTGCTAAGTTTTGTGATTTTGTCATTGTAATGCATTTTGAACTGAAACTAGCTACAGAATTCAGACATTCCGTAGCTAACCACCAATTCTGCAGCTATCTTCACGTTCAAGCATGTTCTAGGTGTCCTCTCAGGAAAAGCCACACATGGGTATATTCCACATCATGTCCTCAACGTTTGTTGCTCACCATGAAGAATGAACCGAATTCTGGACGTGGTTTTGTACGTGGGAACTCATTCAAGGAGGTAGACTTCTAATAGGACAAGGACAGTCCAGATGTCCTTTGTCCCTTTACGTTGCCATCTTTAGAGTCCTAGTACGACTTTGATATGAAAATACAATGATCCCCGTATTGTTGCAAGTTCTGTTATAAAGATTTGTTATAAATGTTACACCATTTTTTGGTCATCTAACTCTTCATCATTAGATGGACCCAAGTACACCATGTAAGACCAGTTTTACCCCAAGTAAAACTGCTTTCACTATGTTAATTAGGAAACCCCAAAAGGAATAATTAATTAAACCATAATTTAATTATTATTCCCGGTCATGTTTAACCCAAAAACAAAGAAATTAATGAGATAAACCCATAGTTATCTTATTATTTTCTAGGAATAATTATTTAAATAATATTCCTTGTTAAAGATGACCAAATCACCCACCATTAATCAAATAAATCATTATTTATTTGATTATATCCCAACCACTTCCTTAAAAAGATAAATAAATCATTTATTTATTTATTTTTCACTAATCAAGGGATTTGACCCAAGTCAAACACCCTTTCCCTCCAACAAATAATAATAAAATATTCCATAGAGGTGGATCTAGATGTGATTAACATTATTTTAATCATGCACCAAGATCTAGAAGGACCCAATATTTTGCTATAAATAGGAGGGTTTTCCCCATCATTCTTCACCTTTTGTTGCATATTAGATCACTCTGGATCTATACACTTGGTCTCATTTCTGCCATTTTGCTCCCATTGAGCTCTACCTTTTACATTGGGTTTTCTACATCTACAAGAGAGAGAAAGCTTAGATCTGAAGTGTTGAGGACTACAAAGAACCCATCCCATTGAGGAGATCTGGATACACCTTCTTGTTTCCTCCCAGGTGCCGCTGTAATATAAAAATTCATTCAAAAATCGTGTTCTTGTCTTGTCTGTTGGATGCATGGAGCAAACTCTTTACTTTACTGCTTAATGTCTTTCCATTTATAGATCTGTTTGTTGCAGCACTTTAACTACTAATTTCAGATCTGAAGATGTTTTGCAGCCATTATTGTTGTTAGGGCTATTAGTTATGCGTAGCTAAAGTGGTTCTTTTTCGTACACTTCGACGAAGAATTCATACTAACACAAATGCACTCCTAGAAATCCCAGAGACAAGCTTTAGATTTTGCTTAGATTTCAGTGATTTTGATCACTATATTTCAAGATCGAAATACTCTTTAAGTTATTTTTTAATGAAGGCATAAACATTGCTTTGAAATCATGAGTTACTCTGAGTTAGATTCTCGTCCGTGCAGAGGGCCCCCGTCCCCTAACCACTTACTGTAATTTAGATAAGTATCTTAGTCATTTTCACGTTTTTGAAGTTTGAGTTCATAGTTAATTTCATTAGTCACTATAGCTATACTTGTTCTAAGAAACTCTTCCAAAAGATCATGATAATGAATGGGAAATGGCTGTAGTGTTATAGGTATTATTTGTAATTTCTTTTGTTCATTATCACAGTTGAACTTATTCTAGTAAACTCTTCCAAAAAATCCTTATGATGTCTAAGGCATGACTGTGATACTGAAGGTTTCAGTTGTTTTTTTACACTAAGTAGCATAGCTGATCTTACTCTTAAAACGCTCTTCCAAAATATCATAACAATGGGTAGGAAATAGCTGTGATGTCTTAGTTTTTAAATTTCTTTCAGTTTTTATGTTTGCATTTGCATTGAATTGTACAGCCAGGATTGTTCTAACAAGCTCTTCCAAAATACCATTCATGATGGACAAAATAGGTTGTAGAATTCCATAGATTAATTGCATGATAACTTAGTTAGGGCACTCCGGAGTCAAATTGCATTCAATTCATGCTCTGTTATTTCGTTTTAAGTTTGATAATGGCTTGTTAGTTTAGCACTGTTTATTGTAGACTGGTAGCACTCTAGTTCAGTTCTAGCTTAGCCCACTGTATTTACATTCCACATTTAGTTTTCATCCATTGCATATTAATTTACATTAGTTGTTAAACTTAAATACCACGGCCTTCATTATTTACAAAACTTCTTTTGTTCCAAACCTATATTAACTCATAATCATCCGGACAGAAGACAGTATCAGTCCAAGGCCTGAAGTACGTTTGCAACCTCTTTACCATCTCATAAACAAGCCTTTCCTCAAAAGACTACTCTAAAAAGAAATCTATAACTTTTGAGTAAGGTTTAGTGATGTTAAACTAAGTTGCAGAATAGAATTAGGAGCTAGTTTTAGAGTAGAGATCTTATGATGTTACCAATGTTCTCTTCCAAATATGCTTCAACAAACCTTTAATCATGGATAAGATGTTGTATCATTATAAGTTGATTGTTTAATTGTTTAGTTAGGAGAATTTTTATACTTAGCTGCCCATTTCTCAAGCTCTTCCAAAATACCTTTAATGAAAGAATTGGACAAGTTAAGTTCATGTTGTGATTTATTTTCTTGAAGTCATTATCAAGCTTTGTATTCTATTTAGTCATAGTTTAGGTTTGGTTCTGTTTCAGTATTTGCACTTGCATTTGTCATTTGTCATCAACAAATTAGGCTTCACTTTTTTTTTAACCAATAGCTTCTTTCCACCAACATTTTATTCTTTCCCTTGTGAACATAAAACCATAAAAGACCAAAAACATCATAAAACACTAGACACAACGCAGTAAGAAACAAACACCTAGGCACATACAGTGCACCTCACTTCAGTAGTTTACCAACCGTGGTTGAAAATTAAATGAACTCAATTTAAGAGACTAGGTTGAGCACAAACAACCTTTACAAATGTTTTATATATTAAAGGTTGTATGATTATAGAGTGGAATGATAAAAGGTGTGGGACCAGTGAAGGAAGCAGTGAAGGCTAAACCTCGTGCACATCGTATGAGTGCGGTTAATGTTGATCTAGGATCAATGGTACCGTGGGGGCACAAATAGTCCGATGATTAACCCAGGGGGGTGCCTCTGCAGTTGACCCACCCATCGAGTGCTGACCAAAGATTGACGGTTATCATTCACTGAGGTAGCACAGGCCCGATGATCTTTCCATACCGAGGAGTGCCTTCGCAATGCCATGAACTGGGACCCATTCCTATGTAGAACAGTTAGAAATACAACAACAAGTAGATAAGATTAAGGGACAACAGGCAGAGAAGATAAAATAAACGAAAAATCAAGAGGCTGGAATGGTTGAATTGAAATGTTTGAATGTAACTGTAAATGTATTATTTAATTTATATTTTTTGTGATGTAAAGGAAAGTCTCCATAGGAAAAGTAAAACTCCACTGTAATACACAGATATATACATTCTTTTATATGATTGTGAATGTGCTGGACAAGAAAATGAGAAGGGGAAGGCAAAGAGTCATACCTGTTCATTTCGAATTCCCTATGGAATGCAAACTGTTATGAGGTGATCTCTATAAATAATGTTACTAGCATATGCATAACGAGAGAGAGAGAATGGAAAAAGAGGTTAGAGAGTGTAAGAAGAAGGAGCAGAGAGAGGAGTTGTGAAGATCCAGAGATGATATAAAGAAAATTTGAAGGCTGGAAGGATAGCAGTAAAGAAGGAGGAAAGCAGAGCTGATATCCAGGTAAATCAGCATATGATTTTATTGTACAGTGAGGAAGTTGGTGCTTCCATATCAAGTTGTAGCTTGATAGATGTCCAGTTGTAGCTGGCTGATGTAGGAGCCTCCTGTAGGTTGTAGCCTGCAGAAAATAGATGGGATTTGGAGCTTCCTTACAAGTTGTAACTTGCAGAATTGAGGTAGTAGCCTCATGTAGGTTGGAGCCTACAAAAAATTAGTTGTGAGAGGGAGTTGGAGCTTGCCTTTTCATCACAACCATAATAAGATGTGGTTTTCTCCCTTACAGGTTTTCACTTATATCTGTTTTCTATGTGCATGATGATTATATGTTGATATTATGTATTTAATCTTCTTAATACCTGCTGCTCACTTATTAAGATTGTTGTTCGATTGTATATTAAGTTGATCATGAAATGAAGATGTAAATAAGTGTAAAAGAAATTTTTACAAGACCACGACTGCTTTAAACTGATTCACCCCCCCCCTCTCAGTTAAACCAAGGGTTCAACACTTTATTGTTAGGCCTGTTTGTTATGCATAGCTCAAGGGGTATTTTTTCGTACGCTTGGAATTAAGACTCATACTAACAACTGGTGACTCCACATGGGTTTACGATTACGACCTCTGCCGGTTTTCTGATCCTTGCATATCCAACTGCTTCAAACCCTAGGATTTCTCTTCAGCCTCTTGTTTTTTCTTTTCTTGAAGTTTTTTTTAACCTATAAAACCCTAAAACAATAAAAATTCTAACTTCCATGTGTTTTCAGACCTATTGCACAGGTGACATACATTAGCCACAACTGAGACGACAATTTTTTCTGAAATTTGTCGCTAAGAGTACCGGAAGTGCAGGTCGCACTTTTTGGCCCTAAAATTCTGACCTGTATCCTCAGGACACACCTTTTCAGCCCAAAAACTGTGACCTCTACTAAAAACAGGTCAAAAACTGCAACCTGGACTTTTTGCGGGATTTTTTCTGAAACTTTTATGGGTTTGTCTGAGCCTCTGTTCAAGGTTGTCTGACCTCCATATCCGCCCATTTTGGACCTATAATTGTTATTTTTTTCTAAACTAAGTGGGAACCTAGCCCCCTAGAGCTTTAGCACCCTCCACTTCTTGTGGAAGAGTTTTTGTTGTTGCAGGTTATTTAAAATTTCAGAGTCTTTAGCCATTTTTCAGATCTGATACCTCACCTTCAGATCTGCTTTAGATCAGCTTGTTATCCATCCAACTCACCTCATTTAGCTTTGTTTGTATTTTCCTCTAGGGTTCACTCTGTTTCCCTCCAGGAGATAGCCTTTTGCCACCTCATTTACAACACTTTTTAATCTGATTTGTTGTTGTTTTCTGCACCACGTTCCAGAATATTTTTCCTTTAAATCCCTATGCCGCCTTACCTTAGATCTATTGGATTTTTTAGTGTGTTTTGATTTTTTTTTAACTGACCTACAGACTAGTTTTTGAGAGGCCCACCTCCTTGGGTTTAGATTATTGCATTATTAGCCACCAACGAGCAATGAACATAGCCTTTTCAGAGGAAATAAGGCACTTCATTGTCATCTATCTGGATGACATAATAGTCTATTCCAAGACTGATGAGGAGCACCTAAAATATCTGAGAAGATTGTTTGATAAATGTCGAAGGTTCATTCTATATTTAAATCCCAAGAAGACTGTATTTGGCCTTCAAGAAGGTAAGATTCTTGGCCATATTATATCAGAGAAGGGAATTAAGATAGATCTGAAAAGAGTTGAGGGAATACTACAGATTAGTCACCCGAGAAACATAAAATAATTGTAGTTCTTTATTGGGAAAATCAACTTCTTAAGAAAGTTTATCCCCAACTTAGCTGAGCACCTCAGGGATATGACAAACATGCTAAAAAAGGATGTAGGGGTTAAGTGGAATTTAGAGGCAAAAAAATCTTTTGAGTTAGTTAAACTTGCACTCATCCGGGCTCCTGTCTTAATCAACCCTCACTTTTCAAAAGATTTATTGATATTTTCCTTTGCCTCCGAGCATAAAGTGGCTACAGTCGTACTGCAGAAAAATCCAGAGGGAATAGAACAGCCTATTTCATTCTTCAGCAAAGCTCTGGGGGATGCACCCTTGAAATATAACATAATGGAAAAATAGGCCTATGCCTTGGTAAAGGCCTTGAAGGACTTTAGGGTGTATATACTGCGTTCTCACATCATTGCCTACGTGCCAAACATAGTGGTTAAAGACATTTTGTCTGAAGCTCTGGATGGAAAAAGGGGCAAATGGATTTTTGTAATATTAGAGTATGACCTAGAAATAAAACCCACAAAACTGATCAAAGGTCAAGGCTTAGCTCAACTAATGGCTGAATCTAATCTGCAGACCCTTGAAATAAACATGGTAGATGCCTTGGATGAACATGAAGGATTGCCCGATCCTACTGTTGAAGAACAATTTCAAAATTCTCCTTGGTATTCTGACATCCTGTATGTGCTTACAAATCTAAATGCCCCTCCTGAGTTATCAAAGACTAAGGCCAGATTTCTGAAGTTAAAAGCCAAAAACTATTGCATTTTAAATGAATGTTTGTACTGGAAGAATGAAAATGGTTTGTCGCTTAAGTGTCTTCCTGAAACCGAAGCAGAGAGGGTAAAACATGAGTTCCATGCAGGGGAATGTGGAGGCCATTTAAACTGGAAATCCACTGCTAACAAAATACTCAGAGCTGGCTATTACTGGCCTACACTTTTCAATGACATCCACAAAATGATAATTTCCTGCCATAAGTGCCAGATCTTCGAGGGAAAAAGAAAACTCTTCCCTTTACCATTGTAACCTATTACCATTGAGGCTCCCTTTCAACAATGGGGCTTAGATTTCATAGGAGAAATACACCCTGCTTCTTCTGTACAACACAAGCGGATCCTTACAGCCACAGACTACTTCAAAAAATGGATAGAGGCCATCCCTTCTAGGAATGCCACAGATTCTGTCATCATTAAGTTCCTATAAGACCACATCCTCTCTAGATTTGGCTGCCCCAGAAATATAATCACTGATAATGCTATTACTTTTGGATCCAAGAAAATGATTGATTTTTGTCACAGGTATCATATAGCACTTGGTTATTCAACTTCTTATTACCCACAAGGTAATGGGTTAGCTAAATCATCAAACAAAATCTTGGTGACCATCATCAAAAAGCTGCTTGAGTAAAACAAAAAGTCATGGCATAACAAGTTAGTGCATGATTTATGGGCTGACATGTTAACTACAAATAAATCCATTGGAATGTCACCTTATCAGCTTGTCTATGGAATAGAGGTAGTGTTTCCTACCAGCCTAGGGGTACTAGTGATTAAAATAGTCCAAGAGATTGAGTCAGGAGAGGACATCATGGTGAGGAGGATAAATCAAACTATACATTTTCTACAGACAAGAGAATAAGTCTATAACAGAGCTCTGAAAGTACAAGAAAATATAAAAAGGTTGTTTAGATAAGAGAAAAAAAGCTTGTGACTTCAAAATTGGAGATAAGGTTCTTAAGTGGGACTCTAGGAGAGAAGACAAAGGAAATAATGGAAAATTTGACAGCTTGTGGCAGGGTCCTTACATCATCCAATCCACCCTTGGTCCAAATGCCTTTTTTCTGCAAGAGATAGATGGTACAAATTTGTTTGGGGGTCCTGTCAATGGCAGGATTCTCAAGCATTACTACTGCTGATTTCCAGTTTACAGTTTTCATTTCCATTGTAAATACCATTGCAATGTTTTGTTTTCAAATAAAAAGAAAAAATGTTTCAAAAAAAAAAAAAAAAAAACGAGAGAAAGAGAGGTTTAGACATGCTCAAAAATTGAACCTCTGAAGTGCAAAATATTGGCTCTAACATGATCAAAACCTGAGCCAAAGGAAGTAAAGAAGCTGGTTCTAATATGATCAAAATTTGAACCAGCAAATAAGAAAGAAGAATCAGCTCTAACAAGCCCAAAACCAGAGCTGAAATCAAGAGGAGAAAGTGACTCTAACAAGCTCGAAACTTGAGCCAGAAAGAAAAGAAGGATGCTTCAAAGTTTCAAAATTTTCAAGCCTTCAAATTTTTTTTTTCAAGTTTCTGCAATTTCAGTTCATGTGCAGGTGTCTTTATGCCATGGATCCACAACAAACCAGACTGTCTAATCCTGGTTTGACTGTTTTTAAATTTCTGTTGTAGAATGTAGAGAAAGGAATCTGCTAGATAGTTTAATCTTAGCAAATATTAGATTAGGTAGAGAATCTATGAGACCAACTGTTTAATCTGGTCTCATGGAGGAATAAGGGTAGAATTAGACTAGTTTGTTTTCTGCTTTCAATAAAAAAAAAGATGAAGAAGGTTTGCAAATTCAAATGCACCCTGAAGAAAAAATGTTAGGACTATAGGATGGGTAGGTAGGTTGTTTGGGGAATGTTTTCGGCTGATTAATATCCATCATGTTTATAACAGCTGAATCAAAGAGGAAAGATGGTTCAAAGATTAGGCATCTTGCCTACTTCCCAAAGAATATTTCTGAAGTCTTGACATCTTCAAGAAGATGCCATCCCCATGTGGAGCCACTGTTAGCCACCTATAAACTTTTTTTCAAGCAAACAGGTGGCTAAATATTCTCTGAGCCTCCAACAGATACATTTCCTATTAAAGTCTCTCATTCTTGAAGCTTCTGTGTTCCCTTTTCCTTTGAAAATATCTTCACTGCTGTTTCCATCAAGAAATCCTCACTGTATGTGAAAACATTATGCTCAGAAAGCCTCCATTTTCTCCATTGTATCCCTGCAAATTTCCCCATTTTAACCATTTTTTCCCTTCTCAAAGTTTCCCCTTTGACCCCCAAAATCCCTTCCTAAGTCTTCTAAACCATCTAATTCCCCTTTGTAAACCATGTGAAATCCCTTCATTTGGTGGAAAAAAGCCTTTTTCCCGCTACCGGAACCCTTCTCTAAGCCTTAAAATCCCTCTTTCGGCTTAAAAAACACTTATTTTTCATTACAGGCTTTAGCCTCTTTCGGCTAAGCCCCTAACCACTTCCCCTCCATGAAACCTAGTTCCAAGACCAGGTGCTAAGCCCTTGAGCGCTTATCGCAATCAGAAGATTGTGCATGAGCACGTTCTTTGTTAAAGTGAAATCTTCCGATGCAAGAATGATTTGGTCCATTGGCCTCTGTTGTGATCTCAGCCATCGATCTGTAAAGATCCGACGATTCATGCAAATCTCACCGCACGCCCATAACATTCCTTTGCTACCCTCCGATGGCAATCTCCATCGTTGATCTTTAAACAATCCAATGGCCATCGCACCACCGTGCCAATCGCCAATCACAAGTTCTTAATGTGCCACCCTTTGTATCCCCGATTGGCCGATCTCTGATTCAATCTTGGTCATTGAACCCACAAGAACCAATGGCTAGGATTTTCTCTCTCTCTGCCCTGTGTTCCCCGATTGGCCATCCCCGATCCAATCGTGACCGTCAATCTTCCGCTGATCCGACGGTCCATATGTAATTGTAAAGTTCAAACCATCGGAGTTTTGGCCCCTACCATCCTCCGGTGCGATTAGATTGCAGCCCTCAATCCCCTGAGATCCAATGGCTCATATTCTTCCCGCCCACTCACTGCTCCAATGCCTTGTTTCCCCTCTTTAGATCTAAGTAAATTCATTACTGTTGGTCGGACGACCACGTTCAGCGACAT